>JAQZBX010100599.1:0-11349 GCA_029593785.1 Cabassous unicinctus | reverse complement strand
TTCCTTTAGTATTTCTTCAAGGGCAGTTTCTTAAAGGCATACTCTCTTAATTTTTGTTCATCTGTGAATATTTTTGAACTCTCCATCAATTTTGAATGCTAGCTTTGCTGGATAGAGAATTCATTGCTGGAAGTTTTTTTCTTTTAGTACCTTCTATTTCATTCCACTGCCTTCTTGCCTCCATGGTTTTAGATGAGAAATCAGCACGTCTACTTATTGAGCTTCCCTTGTATGTGATAGTTCTTTTTTCTCTTGCTGCCTTGAGTATTTTCTGTTTGTCTTGAGCATTGCATTGGACAGCTTGACAAGTATATTTCTTGGAGTATGCCTGTTGGGATTTATACTGTTATGGGTGCACTGTGCTTCCTGGACATGTACGTCCATCTCCTTCAATAAGGTTGGGAAGTTTTCAGCCATTATTTCCTTCAACATTCCTTTTGTTCCCTTTCCCTTCTCTTCTCACTCTGGGATGCCTTTTATGTCTATGTTTGTCCGTTTTGTGTTGTCGGTTAAATCCCTGAGTCCCTGCAGGATTTTTCTATCTTTTTATCTATCTGTTCACTCTCTGTTTGATTTCAGATATGCTGTCTTCCACATCAATAATTCTTTCTTCTGCCTGTTCAAATATGCTGTTATGTGATTCCAGTGTCTCTTTGATTTCTTGGATTGTTCTATTCATCCCCATCATATCTGTTATCTTTTTATGTATGTTTACAATTTCTTCAGTATTTTCTCCCAGTGTCTTCTTAATATCCTTAATCTCTTCCTTCGCTTCATTAAGTTGGTCCATGACATTTGTTTGGGCAGCTCTGATTAGTTGTTCATGCATCTCTTCTTGATTTTTGGTTTGTTCATTGGACAGGCCCATGTATTCCTGTTCCTCAGTTTGGTTTGTAAGTTTTTGTTGCCCTTTAGTCATCTTTTTGTCTTGATGGGTTTATTCAGTTGATTGGCTTCCCTTTCTACAACAGGGTTTTATTTAGCTGCTGGTTTTGTGTGTATGTTAAATTTACTCTTTGACACTCTGTTCTTCTTGTTCTATTTCCTTGCTCTTTTCTATGTTCCCTTGAAGGTAAAAGATTAGGGCCAGAGAAAGCAAGAGAGGTAAGAAAAGAAAAGGGATAATAGTAATAATAATAATAATAAAAGTAAAAGAGGGACCATATAAGACTTACTAAAATGAGTATTTAACTCATGTAAGCAGTGTAGAGTAATAGGAATAAAAAAGTGGAGTACCTACAAAGAAATGGGAAACTGAATAGATAAAAATATATAGAATGATTTAAAAGGTCAGAATGATGAGGAGAGAGAGAAAGAGAAAAGGAAGGAAAGAATGAAAAAAGTTAATGAAATAAGAAATCAGAATAGACAAGGTAGAAATCAAAACCAGAAAATTTGAGGACTAAATAAAGGTGGAATATAAGAACCACAACAGAAAGCAGAACATAGAAAGATGAAAGAAGGAAAAGAGATAGCATTGGTAGACAAAATCAGTATACACAGAAAATGGAAAATCAAGGAATAAGAAGCACAGCAAAGAACAAACAAGCTAGCAGCACCTAATTTAAAAAAAAAGGGGGGGGGAAGAAAAACAAGAAACAAAACAAACAAAAACACAAGCAAACAGTCAAACAGAGCTAAAGAAGAACAACATTCCTTCTTGGGCCCTTGTGGAGCTTCTCAGGATGCCTGTGTTCATCAATCAATCACCCTGCAGCCTTCTCTCTGCAGGTTTGAGGAAGGTTTTAGTGAGTAAACTAAGTTAAATTTTTTTTTTAAGTAACCTTTTTTTTTTTTTTTGGAAAAATAAGGGACCCAAAAGAAGTCAGTAAAAAATGATGTCTATGTTTTGCCTGTCCTAAAGTATCACCTGGATACTTTAGAGAAGCCAGGAATCAAACTAAGGACTTTGTATATTTAAGGTGGAAACTCCTTCACTGAGCTACACTTTTCTAATTGGGTCAGTTAGCTCTTCAGAAAACTGTTCAGTCACTTTCCTTCAGGCAGGTTTGACTCTCCTAGGGCAGCATGATTCAATAGGCTGTGTGAGCAGATCCCCCCTCCCTTCTCCTGGTCTGGTTGAGTTCCCTTTTGAAATTCAAATGTGACCCTGATGACTGTATTCACCACACAAAATGATTCTCAACCCTCTTCTAGACCACCCCTTCCTCCCAGGGGATCCTAAATAGGCTCTTAGAAACTTATTAAGCTCTTCCTACTTCCTGACTCCCTTACGGGAGTTGAAATTTTGATAGTTTTCAGTGTGGAACTAATTGGCTGTCTCTGTCCTCTCTCAGGCTAAGTTTCTGTATCCCAGGGCAGTTAGGTAAATCAGGCTTCCTCAGCAGATTCACCTCTCTCTTCTGCCTGGTGCCACCTCAAGCCAGCTCATGTGTTCCCCAAACTCAATGGGGGTCCAGGAAGCCAAACCCACAGAAAGGAAACCCCTCTCTACACTTTGCCAGAAGCCTCCAAGTCTTGGAGAAAGCTCCCTCTTGCTGGATGGCTGGCAGGAGTTGGAGCTCACCCTGGCCCTTTTCCCTGAGGGTGGGACTTAGCCATCCATGCTTTACAGGCACAGGGGTAAAGTATCACAGTTTTATCTTGAGCAATCTATCTCCCTGTCCAGCTCCCTCCAGATTGATACCCCAAAGGCCCCCACTCTGTGGGCTCCCAGAACAGCTCACTCAAGCAGAATCTTGTCTCCACTCAGCCATCTTTTGCAAGAGAGATAGTGAGCACCCACTTAAACCAGCATCATCTTCCCTAGCTCCTAGTCCCCTATTTGTATAGTTTATTCAACAATACTGTGTATATAGTGGACAAACTTAAGTCCTTATTTGAAACATCTAGCCTTTCCAGATGTTTAGAAGTATACAACATATGCTGAAGTAGAGAGTGTAAAATAATACTTTAAATATGCTTCGTGTTATTACATAGGAATGGCAGTGTATAGGGAATGGGGTTGTTAAACTAGATTTCTTGGAGCAGTGTGCTGATGGGATGGTGGTGGGGGCAGGGAAGGAAGTATACAGGGAAAGGTTCTTTGCTGGTGAGTTGTAAGACAATTCCAGGTTGTCTGACTATTGTTCTTTATAGATATTTCAGTTATTGCTGTGTATTAAAGGACATGTCCTAATTCCAAAGTTTGTAAAAAGTAGGAGTAGTAAAATGATCCCTATATAAAGGTTCTTGTGCTGGTTTTATGATGGACTGTTTTCTAGGAGTAATCTCTGTCCATCCACCTCTTGGAGCTGGAAGTATTCTTGTACTTAGTCATTGAAAAGGTGGATGAGGAAGAAGAAGAAGGGTAAAGTGAAAGGCTCTTGGTATTATCTCTATATCTAGAAGACAGTTGTAGGTTATAATCATAGTTCTATATGTGCATTTTTTTCTGAAATATCTGTGTTGATTGTGAATAGGGATCATTCTTTACTTCACATCTAAGCTTTTTAGATATCTTGAGGTGACAATGTATGAAAAAAGTAGAGCTAATGAATTAATGAATTTATAAACATCTTTTTGTTAAATTAATAGAAAAGAAGTATTTTTAACATGGAATTGTTAAACTACCTCTGAGCAGTATGCACCAGGACTTGTTCATTAAATTGGCTGCAGAGGGGCAGGAGGAGGTGCAGGGGTAGGGCTATATGCAGATGTGTTCATATTTCCATTTTGATGCTAAGTTGATGTGTGTGCACATCTCTTGGCTATACCATAGGAAAACATTGTTAAATAATTCAATAGAAACATATGTTCTTGCTAATAATTCAATATAAATCTGATAATGGATCTTCTTGGAAACTTTATACTTATTGTAGTCTATTGCTTTATGTCTCATTTTAAATTGAGCTTTAAGTGAACGCAGTATTTGTAACTCTACCAGTATCTATAAAAGCCTGTTGCCTTTTTTGTCTTAGGAAATTTTGTTCTCAAGAAAGGCAGGAATGCATTGCTTTCCCTGACTGAGATCATGTCATGTATTCTTGGTTATCACAATACCTCATGGCTTTGGGGCTTTGAATTGGTAAATATTCATGATGTGTGAAAAAGCATGATATATTCTGTGTGATCTTGACCACATAAAAATGCAAGCTTAGTTGTGTGTATACACACACAGGACCTAGAAGGGTATGTCAAATGATAATATGCGGTAAGCGGGAGTGGCTCAGTCGATAGAGCCCCTGTTTACCATATGGGAGGCCCCGGGTTCACTTCCCGGGGCCTCCTTGTGAGGGCAGGCTGGCCCGCGCACAGCCTAGTGGGCTGATGCAGCAAGCCCTCACAACAGGAAGCGGGTGTGGCTCAACCAATAGAACCCCCGTTTACCATGTGTGAGGCCCCGGGTTCGCTTCCCAGGGGCCCCCTTGTGAGGCCAGGCCGGCCTGCGCGGCACGAAGGGCTGATGCAGTGGGACCTCACAGCAAGGGGAAGATAAGCAGACACGGAGAAGACACACAGCGAATGGACACAGCAAGCACAAGCAGCAAGGGGGGGATAAATAAATAAATAAATAAATCTTAAAAAAAATGATAATATGCTTGTGATTCTGGGTGACGTTTGTGTTCTTTGCTTCTTGTGTTTTACAGTTTTCTATGTTACACAATTAAAAGTTTGAAAAAAATGTTATTTTAAAAACCTTAAAAAAGTTATTAGGAAATACAATTTCTCTGGATTTATAATTCTTTAGTAATTTTTAAAGGACATCACACTTAATATTACAATTCAGGGAAGTGTTTTATGCAATTTGACCAGTGGGAGAGACTAAAAAATGAACAAAGCAATAAATGTATAATGAAAAATTAAATGAGTGAACTGAAAGAATATTATGGTTGTAACAAAGGCTACAAGAATGGCAAAGGCTATTTAGGTTGAGATTTAGTGAAGGGCTTTTTGAGAAAATGATTAAACATGGATAGAAATTACATGAGTATGATGTGGGAAAGAACTTGAAGGAATTGTGGTTGAAATGGATTATAGTGGTTATTGTTGAAATATTAGGTTTAAATGTGTTTGTGTGGTTCTGAGCATTGATTTCAAATTCAAAACTTGGATGTCTGGTAGAGTCATAATTGAAGTATACTGAGGTTGAAGAAAACTATTTTGTTAAAATGGCATACCTTGATTATATTTATCTCAGTTGACATCCAGGTTAATCAGAGAGTAACCTCTAGAGAAGGAGAGCTTTATATTTCCAGGGGTGGGTGTGAGGATAATGTCTCAAGTGATATTTGATGTTTTGTGCCTCTATCTATGAAAATAGAGATAGACATTATCATTGGGGAGCCAACAGTGGGATAAATTGAAGCAATTGAATAAATGTGTGAGATTGTCAGGACAGTGTATAAAAATGGGAGAGAAAGGAGGCCATGGTTGAGTCTTGAGATGTTCTAATAATATTGTTTGAGGAGTAGAATGCAGAACACAAGAGGAAGGTGTTACTAGAATAACATGGACCACACTCTCTCCAACACCTGTGGTCTATGCTTAGTGGCAAAGCCCCAGAATGTGTATATCCAGTGCAGGTGATATGCCACACTAATGAAAGATGTTTATGTGGGATGTTATGGGAGGTGTGGGAGGTGGGGAACATGGGAATCCCTGTAATTTCTGTGTAATATTTAGGTAATCTAAGCACCTTTTAAAATATATATATATTTAAAAAATAACATTTATGTAAGCAAATGCACATATATGCATATGTATTTATATATCATTTTACAAATATTGGTTTGTATTGTGAAAAATTTGATTTTTACCCACAATAATAATAATAAAAAAAAAGAATAGCATGGATACACTCAGGGAACTGAGATATCATAGATGACTAGGAAAAATAAAGTTCACAAAAGGTCCAGGTCGTCCTTATTTCCAAGTTATAGACTGAGACACACATCCTGGATTTATTCATGGGGAGATCATTTGAGATGGTAGCATGATTTATTTAAGATTTAGTCAGTGATTTTAGTAAGTAAACACTTGAGTCAGTGTGAGGAAAGGGGAAAGTGCTGAAGCAGATTGATTGTAAAGGGTGGAACAGGAGATCAGACTCAAGAGAAGAAATAAATATAGGGCATATTTTGCTTCATAATTGAAAATAAATTATGAGTTAAAATTATGTGGCAATTGATTCTGATAAGAGGGAAGGGTTACTGGCAAATATTTCAATTTTACTCAATAAAATGGTTTCTGAAGAAAGAGGAAAGACAGGAATTCAATTACAAACATTCAATTTAATCAGGCATAACATGACCCTTCAATGAGAAAGATTAGCTAATGTGTATGAATGCAGAAATAATTGTAGAGATTATGGTGGTACACGGAAGTGATTTGTCTAGTTACATCATTCATCTGATTATTAGGAGGTAATCCAATGTGGTAAAAGTATTTGAAATGTGAGAACATGTGATATTCAAAACTATGGGGCTTGATATGACTATGGAATATGTAAATCTGATTCAATTATCAGGACACAGTTTGCCAGGTATATTTTATAGCAGTAGGAGTCATAATTCTGGTTTTAGACCTAAAGCAATAGCTTAATAATGTGTTGTATCAGATGCAGTAATGAACAATACAAGTGATTAGAGTAACCTCCAATGAGGGTAGATGTGGTTAATAGTTATTTATTGACAGATGGGATAAATTCTCACAGTGACATCAGAAATATTCTCAGGGAGCATGTGCTGAAATGAATATGAATACACTTAGCAGTAAACATTAAATAAGATGAAAGCTGATGTTTGGGATCAGCTTCTCTCTACAATGTACAATGAACATTGAAGGTATTCATATCACCTTTATTTGTCAGAGAAGCCAAGACCTCCAATCGTTTGATCCTGGGAGAGGAGAGTCCTTTACCTATTTCTCTTGAAATACACTTCATATTCCTGTTGATTGGGCTGAGGTTACTTCTAGGTGAAGGGCTTGTGATTTATGACAACTCGGTTTGGAAATTGTGGTTAGCACTTAAGACTGATGGTTTCTTTCTCCATTCACAGCTTTATATACGTACTGCTTGCCTGGTTGTGAGTGAAAACCCAGAAGAAGATAGTTGCCAGTTAAGCTATTGACAGTGTAATCACGGGCGAGTAGGGAATTCTTTAACTAAAATCACACCTCTGTTGCCAGCAGATGGTAAGGATTCTACTATTGCCATAGATAATCCAGTGCATTCAGGAGCTATTAAGTGATTTGAGCTTCAATTAAGTTTATACAGGACTCTAGAACAGTTATGGCAAGTTAGGGACTGATCAATAGGTAATCTTCTTGCAGCCATTACAATTGTTGGTTCCAGCTCCCCGAAAGGCTATGTGTTCTCTGGAAAGATGAGATATGTTTTCTTTTTCTCACCATACCCATGGCCTCATTGGAGAAATAATGCTCATATAGATCATGTTAGTGCCTAAAATTGACTTAGGCATGCAGTGAACAGAGGTGATAAAGTTTAGTAAAAGCAGAAGCTTACAGTCAGTAGGGAGGTTAAGGTTTCATCAGGTACCTTCAATCAATCCACTGTTACAGGTGCTGGAGTATAGGTCTGTGCATTGTTTCCAGAAGTATAAGAGAAGGTTGATAAATAAAAGGAAATCAGGAACAAATTTTTTATATTCCTCAATTTTAATTTTATTTAAGTTTTGTGGAATATGTTTGTAAAAATTCAAAAGAAAACTAAAATTCTCCTTACCACTGTATTTCTCAATTGTCCAACATTAAATTTTGTAAATCAACTTTATTGAAATTGATAAATGTATGCAATGTATAGGAAGTATTTTTTCTTAATTTTGGCTGTGCATTCAGAAGGTGTATAATAGGTAGAATAAAATGTATGTCCCTCTGAAAGTATTTGAAGATTTGGAGAGATCAGCAGGAATGAAGGCTTCCTTTAATATTTAACAAACAGATGAGATGAAGATACAAGAAAGACAATGAAAATTGGAGTTTGTAGGCCCCAGAAAAAGTTGAGAATGGGAGGTATCCTACCACAGGAATGGTCAAGCTAAGGTCACCTTTCAATACAACAGTATGAGAGGAAAATGAGGTCATCTATATAACAGCAAAATCTTTCCATACTCGTTATTTAAAAGTGACATATCATGGATAGTGCTTGCCTTAAGATGAGTCTGTAGAATTACTTGAAATTGGTGGAAACAAGTGTTTCAGTTATGAAAATTCACATGCAAATTTTATAATCAACATGAGAAAGAAATAATTACAAGCTTTTTGGGAAATTTCCAGATGTGTATCATACCACGTGTTATGTGATATTACTTTATGTTGGAGTTTTCTGTATTCAGATTGTGTATGTGTCTTTGAGTGTATCTGAAATGCAGAATTCACTTCAACATTGAGAGTGATCTGACTGGAATTCCAAACACATATTGAGCTTAATATATACAGTTTCCAATTCCTTATGACTGTCATTTTGTGCATCACACTCAGGACTTTGGTAAATATGACCATATGTGAATCCAAATTTTTGTAATGTTTTAGGAATTAGTGAGCTTCAAACATATGGCTGTAGATTTCACACAGGAAGAGTGGGCCTTTCCAGACACATCCCAGAGAAAACTGTTCAAAGATGTGATGCTGAAGAATATCAAACGTCTGTTCTCAGTGGATGAGTCTCTCAAAATTTAACTATCATTGATATCTACATTTATTGATGATGTAGCTAACCTATCTGTGACCTATATATCTATCAAATCATCTGTTTCTTTATTTAAGTATCTAGATCAGCTTCCTTACATTTTTGTATGCTATTTATATTTGGTTATATGATATTTTTATATTTTAGGTTTTAGTACATTTATATTATTTTATAAAACATACAATTGCTGAAATGAAATTTGTTTGCAACTTTTTACTTTACATCTATTTTGCCACAATAGAATTTAATCTTCTTGGCCACAACTTAATGTTTTTCTTGAATCTCAATTTCCAACACACAGGGAAGTATTGAGAACTCAATGAATATTTTTTAAATGGATAAATGACTATTTTGAAATAAGCATTTTATTCCAAGGTCTATGCTGAGGCTTCACAACATGGAAGTAAAACATCACATATATACTTTTTCACGCAAAATTTAGATACTTTCTGTGAAGTATTATTATTATTTTTTTTTTAATAGTAAATTTTATTTCAACCTCAAAAAATAAAATAATAGACAAAAAGTAATTTAAATTATGGTAGCATTACTTTAAAAAATTCTGTCCAGGGCCATGTATCATATTTAGTCTCCAAACCAAATCGTTTCTCCAATGTTTTGAAAGATGAATAAATGAGCACAGTTTATATAAATGCCATGATTAACATCTCCTTGCTAATGAAGAAAATGAAGGCAAAAATTTTGATCATGTTAATTTTCAAAAAATTAAACCCATATCTTTATCTTTAGCATTGATATAATGCATTCTTTGCCTTTGTTACAAAATATTACAATATTACTAACTATAGTCTAAGTTACGTTAGCTGTGTTCTCCCATTATTACCATAAAATTAACACTTTGTAATACAACATTTTTCTATTCATATAATTAACCACAATACACATCTGCCACCAAAATCACTGTATTATATAACCCATAGATTGCATTCTGTTTTTTTCATTTACATTAACCACTCCAAACTACCTTTTTCAGCCACAATCACATTTAAAATCAGCAGTATTAGTTATATGCATTGAAATGTGTTAACATAAACTATATCCATTTCCACTGATTTAAAATGGACCTTACTAAACATTCTACATACGTTCATCATCAGCTCCCTGTTCTCATCCCACATTCTGTCTCCTACCTATGCTCTATAGTTTGACTCCATACGTCTATTCATCCTGTTTAGTTAATTTCAGTGAGGCCATTCAATATTTGTCCTTTGTTTTTGTTTATTTTACTCAATGTAATATCCTCAAGGTTTACCCATTTTGTCATGTGTTTCCACAATTTATTTCTTCTTACAGTTGAATAGTATTCCATCATCTGTATATATAGCATTTTCTATCCATTCATTGATGACAAGCAAATGTGAACATCAATGTGCAAACATCTGTTTACATCCCTGCTTTCAGTTTTTCTGGATATATTCCCAGCCCAGTAATGCGATTGCTGGATTATAAGGCAGTTCTATAATTAGCTTCCTGAGGAACTACCAAACTGTCTTTTACAGAGGCTACACTATTTTACATAACACCAACAGAGATAGAGTGTCCCCATTTGTCCACATCCTTTCCAGCACTTGTAGTTTTCTGATTTTTAAAATGGCCATTATGTGAGGTGTGAAATAATATCTCATTTTAGTTTAGATCTGCATTTTGCTAATAGCTAGTGATGTTGAGCATACTTGCGTGTGCTTTGTGGCCATTTGTATTTTCTCTTGGAAACAATCTCTATTCAAGTATTTTGCACATTTTTAATTGGGTTGCTTGTCCTTTTGTCATTGAGTTCTGTGATCCCTTTATATAACATTGAAATCAATCTTTTACTGGATATATCATTTCCAAAAACATTCTCCCATGGAGTAGGCTGCTTTTTTGCCTTCTTATCAAAATAATTTGAAGGACAAAAGTGCTAAATCTTGAGGATGTGCTGTTTCTCTATTTTTCCTCTCATTTCTCATGCTTTTGGTGTAAGGTTTAAGAAACCACCACCTACAAAAACATCTTGAAGATGTTTCCCTAAATTTTCTTCTAGGCAGGTTGGGCAACCTTGCCAAAAATCACTTGACCATAGATGTGATGATCAATTTCTCAACTCTCAATTTGATTCCACTGTTCAATCTGTCTATCTATTTGTGTTTTAGTCAGGGTTCTTTTGGAAAACAGAATCAGTGGGAGATATCTGTAAATAGTATGAGATTTTATAAGATTCTCACATGTGAATGTGGGGATGCACAAATCCAGGTTCCACAGGCAGGCTGCAAGCCAGGGGCTCCAATGAAATTCCAATGAAGGTCCTTGATGAGTTTCTGGGAAATTTTGGCTGTCCAAAGACAAGCTGAAAAATTCTCTCTGAATGCTGAATCACTTTCCCTTTTAAGGCATCAAATTATTAGATAAAATATTACTCATTACTGATAGCAATCTCCCAGGTAGATTGTAGATGCAATCAGCCATCTATGCAGTAAACACACTGATGACTAAAGCCCATAAATGTCCTTGTATTACAATTAGCCCAATGTTTGCTTGACCAAACAACTGGGCACAATTGCCTGGCTGAGTTGACACATTAGCCTAACCATCACAGTCCACCCCTTGTCAACTCAGCAACCATACACATTACCTTAAACCATACTTAATCTCTAAGTAAAAACAATAAGAGACATACATATATATATATATATATATAT
>JAQZBX010100598.1:0-11360 GCA_029593785.1 Cabassous unicinctus | reverse complement strand
TTGAGCCACCTCTGCTTCCCAAGTAAAGCCTTTTTGGCTTTCCATTTCCTTTCATGTTACTTTAACTACCCTGCTTATCAGAGTCTTTTAACACTTTTTTTGTTTTGTTTTGTATTTTTGGATTTTGCTGATCTATACAAGAAAAATTATTGGCCTTTTTGTTGAACAGGCAGTGGTTTGAAGTTGTACTAGGCAAAGCCACATGTTATAGGCTTGAAAGTAAAGGATTTATGTTTATATTTTTTGAACTTTTAAAAATACATGTATTTAGTATTTTTAGTGGACACATATATTCTTTAATGTTTTAAAATCCTGATATATAGGACTCTTCTTCTTAAGGTCTCTAGTTTTAATGCACTTTAGTGTCTTCCTTCTTCCTTCTCGTCTGAGAGCACAGCGTTAGCTCCTTTACCCTTGGACTTGCATCAGGCTTGGTACGTGACGGTGCTGGCCTTGGATTGCGGCCAGCCATCCACCATGAGCATTTTGGGTCACTTGGAAGAACATTGGACGTAGAGTCAGAAGATTAGGTCAAGCCCTGAATCTGTCCCATACATTTGCTAGATTATTTAGCTCTAGTTTGTACACCTGGAAAATTAGAATGATAACCACCCAGCTTCGCCCACCATGGCGTAATAGACTCACGCGAGTTCATGCATTTAAAAGCACTTTGTACGCTTTGAAGCAGCTGATTATCAGGGAAGAATGGTGTAAGGATGCAGTCCATGCAGGCTCGTGAAGCAGCTCAGGGATGCTGCCTGCGTTTTCCGTGTACCTCCTTGGTTGACATGGTAACAGGATCATCAGTCTTTCTGGCGACCTGAGTTTATTTTTAATGGGATAGCATTCTCTAGCCCCACAGAGCAGCCTCTGTGTAGAATACATAGCATTTCGATCTCTTTTCTTTAATGCAGCTATTTTAGTTCTAATATTTGGGACCATCTCAACTCAGCCACATTCTTATTCCCCAGACCTTAATGTAGAATCTGTATTATAACTTTATTGCAGTGTCATCAACAGATAAGACCAGTGTCTACATTTCATTCAGCATATTTTTATTGTGGCCCACCTGAGTGTGCATAATAGAAATCATTAACACATACAATAATGACTACGTGTCAGCACGTTTCTCTGCTCTTTAATACATTAATTCACAATGCACAGGAAGATACAAGGTTCTGTTACACCCAGGGTTTTAGTTTCCTTAGACTGCTTAAAGAAAATACCATGAAATGGTTTGACTTGAACAATGGGGAATTTATTAACTTACAGTTACAAGGCCGAGACAATGTCCAAATCAAGGCATCACCAAGGCGATGCTTTCTTCCCGAAGACCAGCTGCCGGCGATGCTTGGCTCCTCTGCCATGTGGCAAGGCACGTGGCGGAGTCTGCTGCTCTCTTCCTTCTCTTCCAAGTCTCGTTGATTTCAGATTCTTGCTTTCCTGGCTTTCCCTCTTTCTCTTTATTCATTCTGTGTATAAAGTACTTCAGTAAGAGGATTAAGACCCATCCTGAATGAAGTGGGTCACACCCTAACTGAAGTGGCCTCATCTAGAGGCCCTGTTTATGATGGGTTCACACCCACAGGAGTGGGTTACATTATTGAACATATCTTTCTGCGGTACATACAGCTCCAAACCACCACACACCCAGCTGCTGAACCTCTAATTTATGACTTATAGGACTGAGGAAATAAAGAATTGTGCTGCAACATAAGATACCAATGGTAGTACATAGCTTCTGTAAACAAATGTGATAGACCTTGAAGAAAGGTGTCTTGGTTTGCCTGAGCTGCTATCTCAGCTACCACACAGTTGAGCTGGCTTAAAACAAATGGGCATTTATTGACTCAGAGTTTCAGAGGCCAGCAGTCCAGCATCGACCTATCGGCAAGGCTTGCTTCTCCTGGAGAACCGTAGCGTTCTGGTGCTGGTGCCGGCGAGCCTTACGGCTCCTCGGCTTTCCTGTTACATGGCAGCATCCTCTCCTTTCTTCGCGCCCCCTGCTTTCTGCTGGCTCTCGGGTTCTGGCTCTTCATAAAGCTCCTCTTAATTGAGATTAAGACCCCCCCTCATTCAGGTGGGGCACACCTTAGCAAAAATTAGCATCTTCAAGAGATCTGTCTGTAGTGGGTTCACATTCACAGGAATGTGAGTTAAGGTTAAGAACATGTCTAAATTGGGATACTTACTTCAAATCTACCGTAAATGCCAGTGCTCACTTTTGCCCAGGGTATTAAGGAAGTGATCGCAGAACTTGTGTTTTCTGGTTATTGATGATTTACAAACCATCCAAAACCTTGGTGGCTTATAACAACAGCAATAATTTGTTTTTCCTCTCTCTATTCTGGATGTTGACTGGGCTCAGCTAGGCATTTCCGGGCCTCTTACGCATTTGCAGTAAGATGGCAGCTAGGGATGGTGCCATAGCAGAGGCTTCTTTACGAGCATATTTGGCATCTGGGCTGGGAAGACCTAACTAACGGGGCTGGGGCAGCTCCTCAGCATCTCTTTTTCTGTGTGGTTTTTCCTTTTGGTCTTTTCCTATGGCGACCTCAGCGTATCCAGACTTCTTCCATGGCGAAAGCAAAAGCTGCGTGGCTCTTTCTAAGCTAGCCTTGGGCAGCTTCATTCCACTGATTTCATTCATGGAGGCAGCTGTACAGACCTGCCCATGTTCAAGGGGAAGAATTTGTGGAGTCCACTGAAAGCTTCCACAGTGGCTCACTCACGTGGATGTTTGTTGGGAAGAGACCTCATTTCCTCCCTGGCTGTTGGTAAGAGGCTCAGTTTCTTGTCATGTGAGCCTCTCCATAAGGCTTCTTGACCTCCTCCCGCCATGGAGCAGTTTCCCCTAGGGTGGTTGCCCGTGAGAGAGCAGAGAGGAGGCCTCAGTGCCTTTTATGCATCATCTTGGAAGTCACGCACCATCGCGTCCTCCCGTTGTCCAGCCTCACACCGGACGGGAGGAGAATTAAGTTCCGTTTTTTGAAGGGAGTACCAAAGAATTTGTCAGAAATGTTTTTGACCTTTCTCTACATGTCATTCTTTGTAGACCTATTTTTGGTTATATTTTTCCTTTTAACCACCTGCTCATTTTGAAACTCTTTAGAATTAAAAGCTATTAATATTTGAATTTTGGAATGCAGGATGACTATTTCACCTGTCTTCATATAAAACTTTACATTAATGACATTAATAATTATCACTTTAAGCTCCCATATTTATTTCAGTTGCTTCTTACTGTATTGCTTAAAGGCAGAGGTAGGACCTACAGGAATAGAGAAGTTAAGCAATTTACTGAGTATTACACATTTAAGAAGTAAACCTTTATTCTTAACCTACCTTTCCACATTTTTTGACTTGGGATGATGTAATCAGTGGTCCCTTTTTGACTTCATTTCATTCACCAGACTTTTGGATCTGGCCGTTCTCACAGAAATGCATTCCTTAATTTGATATTAGATGATAATAGAGAAAGGAATGTGTTCGAGAGAGGGGCTTGTGAGAGTCCAAGCTTAGTCATGGCTGACAAGGCAAAATGTAAAAAATGAAATAGCAAAAATGTTTAAAGTCCCAAATGCTAGAAGTGAGACTAGTGTGAACCGACTCCTTGGAAATGAGGTTTTGCTGGGTTTGTTTTTTACGTGATTTACCACATGGTATATTAATATACAAGTAGTTTTTATTGGCAGAAAGAAAGCAATATTGTCCAATACTGAGAATTTTAAATTGACGTGCCCAAGATAAATGTGTGCTAATTAATAATAATGTATTTAAAGTAGGATGCATTATTCATTGTTTATTGACAATTCTTCTCATCCTATTAGCAAAACTTTAGAAGGAAAAAAATGGCAAAAATAGTTGTGTAATTTTAATGCAGGCAGCGTGTTAGGTGGTGTGTGCCTTTACAGTGATTGCATTTCACAGGCAGAGTAGTGTAAGACTTCAGGGTACGTTAAGACACACAGACTGCATTGCCATTCTCGGTACCCATTCGTCTGTGTGGTTGAAGTCCACAGGTGCTCTGGACAACCCTTGTATTACAGTTTCTAGATCCTAGTGGATTAAGAGGAGACATTTCACTGCTTCACACCTTCATCTATTCATTTAGTCTACTCTTCACTATTTCTTTGCCCTTTGATGTTTTCTCTGGGATACCTGGACTTCTCTTTCCCTTACCTCAGGCATACCAAGCCTTCTCTGTGATTTTGGATTTTTTGATTTGGTCGCCAGGTTGTGATTAGGAGTTAGCATTAATCAGTGCTCTCTTGGATGCCGGAGGGCTGAGCTCACACTTAGGACGTGTATTGGAAGGCCAGAGTTGTTGTGACCTTTTATCCTATAATTTTTAAATTCAGTCCCTGTGATTTTGGTTTTGAATTAATTTGGAAGTCAGTGTTAATAAGCTCTTTTGTCAGTTGCTGCTTCCACAATCATGAAATCATTTGCACATATTTACAGGTGAAGACCCAGAAGAAAGACGTGGACAGGTTTTAATCCTTTTAGTGGAGCAAGCACTGCGTTTCCATGACTACAAGGCAGCCAACATGCACTGTCAGGAGCTGATGGCGACAGGTGAGGTACACAGCTTCCCTAACACTGTGCTCGTGTCCTCTTTACGTGTTGAACAATGGCAAAGGTCTGTTCTGAAATCAGTTGGCCTGACTGGTAAGCCAGCCACATTTTGTTTCTAAGTCTTGAGAAACGTTTTTTGAGTACAGATAAGCCTGTATGCCATGTGCTTATTTATTAATACAAATACCTTACTGGGTTCAGGGGCCATATTTTATCTAAGATTTTGTTGTGCTTTCCATTCCATATTAAAGCATGTTCTTAATTTTAAGAACTATTTTATATAAAATATTATCATGCCATTTTATGTATTCATTATATAAAAGAAAACTTAGGTGTGTGGAAGTATTTCTAATTTGCATCTATATAATCAGTATTTCTGTTCTTTATTTTCAGATAACACAAAACTTTTGAAATTAATGTTGAGAAATTAGAAGTCATTTGCAACCCTAAAGTTTTCCATATTGAAATTTAACTTTAGGTCTCTGGAGGCTAGGCGGATTTTATTGTGGAATAAGTTCTCTGTTAAAGAACGTATCTCCCAGTGGAGTTGGAAGCGATACTGGCTCCGTACTAGATTTCCTGCTTCCTGTGGCTGTGCCTGAATCAGTGAAGGCCTGTCTGATAGCGAATGGTTAAAAACTTCCCTTCGTGATACTCTTGGAAGTGTACACTTGTGATTTGTGCACACTTTGCATGTACACATCTATGGAAACATTTCAGAACCCTGGAAAAAGTGCAATGCTTCATGAACTCATCTTCAGAAAATTGGTTTCATTGAATGATTGTGTTCTTTAATATTAAGCAATGGCTTTGCCACATTAAGTTAAGAAAAATTATGATTTTCTGTAAAAAGTTTATTGTATTAAGCCCAAACATTTTCTTTAGAGAGCTTTGTAGTAATTTTATTCTTGTAAAGGTGAGGCCTGGATTAATTTTTACTTTATATGCTTACGGAACTTATTCTGGATGAGGCCTTGGTACTTGGGGAAAAAAGACCTATTCTCAAACTGAACTCCTTAAAATAAGAATAGAAGGATGTTTTAAGAATTTTAAGAATTCAGAGCATTGTATAGGAAAGAGATCTCTGCTGGGCCTCGGGCTGGGCTTCAGTTTTCGGCACTCTGGCCTTGGTGGACGGTTCTGTGCCTAAGTGTCTAATAATTTCTCTTCTTGCACTTTTCAAGTTACAAAGTGCTTTCAAATATAAATGCTATTTAATCCTTTCAGCAACCCAGTGGGTAAGGCATTAGCGTTTTTATCTCTTTGTAATAGCGAAAGAAAGTTGCTATTTGGAAGTTTCTCTAGCTCACCAAGTGCAGGTTTCGGTCATACCCTAAGTCTTCTGAACTCAGATATCCAGATTTTTACTCAACAGCAAAGCTTAGTCGATTATTTATAGCCATCTGAAATTTAACAGACTTTGACAGCAAAATCTCTCTGGAATAGTGCTGCACTTTCTGGGTATTAACCAGCCTAATCTTTCTTTTCTATTTTAGATTGTTACGCATTTCTGTTTCTATAAAAATGTGCGCCACTGATGACCAGGATTTTGCCTTCATAGTGCAAAACATGAACATGAATTCATTGGATTCCTCATCTTAGATTGGAGCTGTTTTCTTTTTTTGGAAATCAGCGTTGTTTATTTCTTTTGCCAATTTTGTAGGTTATTCTAAAAGTTGGGATGTTTGTAGCCAGCTAGGACAATCGGAAGGTTACCAGAACCTGGCTACTCGTCAGGAGCTCATGGCTTTTGCTTTGACACATTGTCCTGCCAGCAGCATTGAACTTCTCTTGACAGCTAGCAGCTCTCTGCAGACGCAAGTAAGTACTCCTACTAAAAGCAGTTGTGATGTTCAAAACACATTTTTTTGGGTGTGTGGATCTGAGACATGTTGTCTTTTTTTGGTAATATTATTTTAATTCATGAAACAAAAATGTTTATCGCTTATGTGAAAAGGAATTTGAAGACACTAGGATATAAAATAGTGTTGTTGACTTTCTTAAGTAATGAAGTAATGTTACAGGGCAGGTTTGACGTAAACAGAGAGTAATATTAGGAACTAAATTACTGGATATGATGGGGAAAGTTAATGTTGACAAGAATAAGACTTGAAAGAAATGGTCGTGTGAATTTATGTGGAACCCTGTAGTTAAAGCCTGCGACTCTCAGGGAAGGAGGTGGGCTGTGTGTGTGGTGGCACTGCTTTCCTAAAGGGGTCTTGGGAATGGTGGGGGGAGGGGGAAGGGGTCATCAGTTGGAGAGATGCAGAATGTCCTAAAATGCACAGGAGAGGGTTGCGCAAGGGAGAACTGTCCTGCGGAATGCCAGCGCTGCCCTTGTTGAGAAGCGTGGCTGTGCGGAGATTCTGGAGTCACATTCGCATCTCTCAGTCATTCGATACTCTATATGTGAGGTTTTTCACAGTTGAACCCCACTTCTGAAACTGTTGCATCGTTGTGAGGTTGTTCATGAAATCCTAAAATTAGCCTGTTACTAGATACTGTTTCACGAAATAGCAAGTTTTTCCATTCAAAGATTAATTTCCTAATTTCAAACCTTTTTTGTAAAGGCTTTACCACTCCTTTTCCACCCAGATACAATATATCCTGTTCTTGTTTCAGATTCTTTATCAAAGAGTAAATTTCCAGATCCATCCAGAAGCAGGAGAAAACATCAATGTTTCACCATTAATTAGTAAAGCTCTACAAGAGGTAAGTCAGCATGAGGGGGAAAGAAATGGGATGGGAATCGTCTTGCCTGATGTATGCGCCTGTGTGTGCGTGTGCACATACTACTTTTAAACTTCGTTCTTGGTGCAAAATAAAGCATTCCTATTGAAAAGTGTACAGACCAAGGATGTCCAGCTCAGTAAACTGTCTCAAAGGAAATGTCTGTGTACCCACTATCCAGATCAAGAAACAGAACTTCCCCAGCCTTCCCCAGTTCCCCCACACCCTCCCAAATGTCTAACCCTTCTCTCCACTCCCAGAGATCACCACTGTCCTGACCAATCCTGATAGATCGTTGCTGTTTTTTGGTTTGTTTTTCTTCTTGGTATAAATAATTTTCAATACCTAACATGAACTCTTAATGTGATAGTTTTATATTACCTGTTTTTTGTACTTTATATAAATAGCTCAATGTTATTTTCAGATTCATCTATGCTATTATGTCTAACTGTAGTTTATTCATTTTCATTGCTGTGTAGAATTATTTGCTATATGAATTGTTTTTAATTTTATCTATAAAGTAATGCTATCGTCATATTGTACTTCACTGTAGTGCACACGTGCTTGTATTTCTCTGGCGTGTGCCCGGCATTGGAATTGCACATGCTAGCACATGTGGATGTTCAGCCTTGGTGGGTAACGCGAGTGATTTTTCGGCGTGCCTGCACCCTTATGCCCTCTCGGTGGCTGTGTCTGCGGCTGGCCGTTCCTCCAGGGCTTACCAGCACCTGTGTCTTGGTATTGGTTTTCTAAATTTTACCTCTTCTCCTAAGTGTTTAGTGATATCTAATTGTGATTTTGATTTGTATTTTTCTGATTACAAATGAGATGGAGTTGCCTCACGAGAGGTCCTCTTTTGTGAAGTACCTGTTTCAATTCTCTTATTCGTTTTCTACTGGATTTTTGTCTTTCCCCCTTCCTTATTGAGATTCTTGTGAATAAAATTTGTCCAGCCACACCTCCCACTCTGCCTGCCTCCCGGCCTTCTGAACGCACTGTTGAACACGCTGTGCTTCCATGCTCGGTGGAGGTGTGCTGCGCCATCAGCGTTCTTTAGGGTCCCGCTCTGTGCTGCCGCTCTGCACTGATAATCTTTCTTGCTCTGATCCCATCTGAGATCTCGTTCTCTGCAGTGCTCCCTCGAGTCCCGGCGCTCCCTCCCTTGTGCTCCCGAGCCTTCTCACGTGACGCTGCCCCAGCGCTCGTCTGTGGCTTGGCCAGGTAAAACTGCGGGGGAAGTGCATCTGTGTTTTCTCCGTGCATTGCACAGGCTCTACGTGCTAAGTGCCCAGTACGTGCTTGGAGACCCCCATTGCATAAAGATTAGTCTGTTGCAAAAATGAATTAGAAAGTTGATTTAAGCCTAAAAATAATGGCATTTTCCATTTACTTCATATTTATGGGCTATGATGGCTATTAAGACCCTGTTCTGTTTGGGCCATTGAAAGGGGTGAGTGTTAAGTATAGAGGTTCGAAGTGCTTCTGCTGAGCTCAGCTCCATGAGCTTATTCTGAGTCCTCACTCTTTATCAAACCCATGTAGGCCTTTTGGGGTCCTGTTTTCTCCTCTGAATGAATTGAAAGATTCCATTGGCCCCATGGTGGCTCCTCGGGAGGAGGGCATGCTGTGTAACCACAAGTGGGCACCTCGTGTCTTTAGTAGATGGACGAGGCCTCCAACCAGCCAGGAGCAGGAACCCTTCCAAAATGGTTGTATTTCACCTTTTTTTTTTTTTTTCTTAGCTCCTTAAAAGCTTTCCTGTCTTTTTCTTCTTGTAGCGATAGATGTAGATCTCATGAGTGCTAGTCCAAACCTTCAATGAACACATTACGGCTTTGATTCATGAGGCACAGTTCAGAAGATTATAGCTTCTGTTATTAGATTAAAATATAGTACTTGCTTGTAATATGCCGTGTGTTACACATTAACAGTAGATAGAATAAGCGCCATTAAAGTCTAACTCATAAACCAGTGCTGATTTTATGCATCATCTGCTTAATATTCAAGACTTTCATTATTTCAGTTGTAAAAATAATGATTTTTACTTATATATTTGAGCAAAGTGAAAATGTAATTGCTCTCAGTGGCACTTGGGAGAGTACTCGTGTTCCCTACAACTTTAAAAATACTGCCATTGTCCCTGTGAACAAGATGTTTGTTTATCAACAGAACAAAATGCCTAATTTGTGAATAACTACCCAAATTATACTTCTGCAGTTCCTTATTAATGCTGGTGATTGGGCTTTTTAGATGAGACAGTTTCCACCACTTAGAGTGTGTGAAGGTCTTGTTTAGCTGGCATGACTTAGACAGCTTAGCCAGTGGTGTTTCCTCCAGGTACATCTAATTAGAGTCAGAAATGGATTGTGTACAAGGCTCCCATTGACAATGATTTTCACTCTGGGAAATTATTATGAACATTCTAAGTGGCTACAGGACAAATTAATGCTCACAATTGGGTATGGGCTGGGCTTATAGCTCAAGTGAATTTATAAAGGGATCATCTAGAAATGTTTGAATGAAAGTGAGCGACATTCCTGTGGGTGTGAACCCTTGTAAAGAGGACCTTATGACGAGGTGACTGTGGTTAAGGCGTGGCCCAGCTGAGTCAGGGTGGGTCTTCACCCCGATTCTGAAGGCCTCACGGGGAAGGCCACAGAGAGGGGAGAACAGCCACCGGGGCCGCAGCCGGAGGCCGGAAGAGAAGGAGAGGCCATGTGCAGGGACCGAGGACCCCTGGCAGCCACGATGCCACAGTCTTTGGGAGAAGGCGTCGCTTTGAGCGCCCCGTGATTTTGGGCTTCTCCTAGCCTGAAAGCTGTGAGCCAGTAACACAGCTATTGCTTGTTGGAAACAACCCATCGCATTTGTTTTAGCCGGTTAACTGAACAGGGCTATTTCTACTTTCTTAGCTGTTCTGAGTAATGCTGCTATGAACATTCTCATACAAGTCTTTGTTTGAAAATAGATTTTCTTTTCTCTTGTATGGATCCTAGGAGAGGAATTATATGTCCTTTGGTAAATTCATGCTTAACATTTTAAGGGACTGACAATCCGTTTTCCAAAGTGGCTGTACCATTTTACATCCCCACCAGAAATGCATAAGGGTTCCTGTTTCTCACTTACACTTGTCACTGCCTTTTTGATTTTAACCATTCTTTGGGTACGGTGTCATTATAGTTTTAGTTTGCGTTTTGCTAACAACTATATAATAATCTACTGCTGTTGAACGTTTTCCTGTGCTTATTGGTGTCCTTTGGTGACGTGACGGTCCAAATATTTTGCCCATTTTTTAACTAGGTTATTTGCCTTCGTATTCAGTTGTAAGAGTTTTTATGTTATTGATATGATTATCACTGCCACCCCAGTCTTAACGTGTTCAAATGAATGTGTCAAACATGTCTCCCTCCCCCCACCACGCTGGCAAGCAGTGTTGTTCCTTCTGGAGTCCTTCTCCAGACAGGAAAAGCTCTTCCCTCTGTGGACTGAATCTGCCCCTCAAGACGGGATCACGTCCCTACCCCCGGCCCTGTGAGTGTGAACGCCTTTGCAAATAGCTTCGTTGAAGGTCCTGTTAAGATGATGCCCATCTGAATTAGGGTGGACCTTAATCCGTGTGGCTAAAGTCCTTATAAACTAGGGACATTTGGACATGGGAAGGAGACAGGGGCCATGGGAAGGAGGCAGAGACTGCTTCTCTCTAAGCCTCTGCCAGCACGCAACAGGCTTCAGAGAAGGCGCCTTGAGTATGAGCTTCTATAAGCCGATGAATTCCTATTGTTTAATGCAGCCCCTCTGTGGTCGTCTCCTCAGGCAGCCTGGCGAGCTGCCGCCGTCCTCTGGTTGTCCTGGGGGGCTGGTCTGTGGTCTTCTCCTCGGGCAGCCTGGCGAGCTGAGCCGCCGTCCTCTGGTTGTCCTGGGGGGCTGGTCTGTGGTCTTCTCCTTGGGCAGCCTGGCGAGCTGAGCCGCCGTCCTCTGGTTGTCCTGGGGGGCTGGTCTGTGGTCTTCTGTTCTGGCAGCCTGGCGAGCTGAGCCGCCGTCCTCTGGTTGTC
>JAQZBX010100597.1:0-11349 GCA_029593785.1 Cabassous unicinctus | reverse complement strand
CCTGTATCCATCATTGCAATGCCATGCAGTACAATTCCGGTGTCTCCCAAAATGCCCCCATGTTGCACCTATTCTTCCCTCTCCCTCCCCTCAGAACCTCGGGTGGCCACTGACTTTATATCAATGATACAAATTCTTCCTTTGCTAAAATAATAATGTCTACTTTAAGTCCATAGTTGCTTTCCCCCTTATGTTTGTTCATTCTTCAATATTGAGGATTTGGGGATGGTGAGACCCACTCTGCCTCTGATTGAGAGGGGACCTAGATCCCATAAGGTCGATGCAAGGAACTATCTTGCTTGCAGTTACGAATACTCACTGCTTCCTGGTATGGGCGTTGTCCATCATCATCCTTTTTTTGGTTGCCCTGGGTGAGTCCAATGAACTGAAGAGTAGTTGTTGCAACTGTGCTGAGATTCAGGGCTCAATCAGCATATGAACATACTGAAGATTTAAGTCTCTGGGACATATACTTAACAAGTATAGTGCTAATTATAGGTTGGACAGAACTTTTAAGATTAATTCTTCCATAACTTATTGAATTGCCTTTTGTCTGGTGTTTTATTTTTTGAATTTGAATTAAAGTTGAATAAAAATAAAAGAACATGTTTTTAGAGCTCCAAACTGCAACAGTGTATTAAAAACATTTATGAGCTTTTAAAATTTTGACCTCTTCCTTCCTTTGTGACTCCCTTGAAAGCAGGGTCTGTTTCATTCATCTTTGTAACCTCTTCAGAATTAAACATAATGCTCCCTACGTTTTAAAGTACATTTTTAGAAATGCATTTATTCAGGATTCTAATGCCAACAGATCCAGGAAATTTTTATTGCAAGGGCAAGTGTTTCTTTTTCCTTCTTCACTGATATTCATAAGTAGTTTTTCTAATTTGTTTTTGCTGAATTCAAAACTCTTTAAGGGAAAATTCTTAGAAATAATGGGAAACACCTTAACATTTTTTTATGGATGGTATTTGAGCTTTTAGGGGGAAAATTGTGTCTTTATATCAAAGTGTAGATGGTGACAAGAATTGCTGGTAATTGTAAGAAGAGGGATATTTAAAGTGCATGCCATCGTAGGTTGCCATTGCATCTCTCCTCTCTCTGCTGAACTCCATCTATACCCCACAAATATCCAGTCATCAGGAGTAGACTAGGAGAATTTTCTCAGAGCTTAACTGCTAACCTTATTAATAGTGCTAAAAACTTTGCAAGAACATGGTCTGCTCTTTTCAGTTGATGAATTTTTTTTATAACTTCATAGATTAGAAATAGAGTTTATGTATTATGTTTAAAGTATTTGAAAACTTGAAAATAATTTCATATTCTCTATTTAGTTTATGTTATTTACCAGAGTAATTTTTACTGGAAGGAAAAAATTACTGGAAGGAAAATCATGCCAGAATAATATATAAGCAGACTTCTATTTCATGGAAAATGCTGAGCATTTGTTTACAATATGTGATATTTGGATAGCAGCGTCACCAATACCTGGGATCTTGTTAGAAATCCAAATTCTCAGGCCCCAACTTAGATCCATTAAATCATAAACTGTGGAGCTGGGGTCCAGCAACCTGTGTTTTTAACAAGCTCTCTGGGTAGATGTGAGTATGCTAAAGTTAGAGAATTACTGCTCTTAAATATAATATTTTGATATTTAAATTCCTGAGTGAGAAAATTCATAATAGAAAAAGAAACAGTCACTACCAGTGAGTCATCTTTGGGAGTTTTAGCATGACCAGAGTTAGTCTCAGGCACCTGGAGTCCACCAATAAAATAAATACTTACCTCTTGTTTTCTGTTAAGTATAGAATTCATATATTAAGGGGGAAGTGAGATTCAGTTCAGTTCAAAAAATTTATTGGATCCCTTCTCTCTATTCATTTTAGGAGGACTTCTGCTTTTTCAAGAGTTTTATGGACTTATTTATGCAGCCAGAGCTTTTGTTCATGACCAGAGCTTTGAAATAAGAATGTAAATAGAAGGTTGCTATCCATGTTTGCGTCAAAGAATATAAACAACATATCCAAATTTAAAATATAATTTTAATTTTCCTGGTCCAGCCTTGATTTCCAGAAAAAGTTATGAGTATCTTTTTTAATATCTTGTCTATATGTGGTATGTGAATTGATATGTTTTATTATTAATAGATGTAAACCATTTTCATCTCTTTTTATTCTACCTAATATTTCTTTCATTGAATAATACCATTCCTGAAAAATCAACAAGAAGATATTTATGATTTCTTTGTTGCTACAAAGATTTTTACATGTTCACATACAACTATTGGTTAAAAAATGTATGTATTTATATTATGCCAGGTTTTTAATTTCCCAGTCTTGGTAGGATACAACATATTTTGCCCATTATATCTGAGTGAGACAATTAGAAACTTCTTGCTGTTACTGTAAGTCATAATGTTAAATGCCTTTGAGGTATAGAAAATAGAACAAACAATATATTTAAATACACATTTCCCCAAAGAAACATGAATTGAAAGGGGCATAAATATCTGTATGGTAAGTTGAACCAGATGAAATTTTCTTCTGTCCAATTAAAATCATATTTATGATCATGAATACCAGTTGTGATTATATATCCATATTCTCTTTATGATTAATATGATTTATTTTGTATTTTTGCATGATTTTTTCCTGGAAGCTGTATGCTCTTCTAAGATCTTTTGATATAAAATCTATTTTCTTCATTATTTTTAGATGAATTTATAACAATGTTGGCGTTTCCTGATCTCTGCTTACTTCATTAACCTTTACTCTCAGTACTTCCTAATTTGCTTCCTAAATTTCAGCCTTATTGAAGAAACTCAGTTCTCCACATGTACTATGCTTCATGTCTCTTTGTGCATTTGCACATTTTGATTCTGCCCGTAGCTTCCTCATCCTCCCCTCACCTACAACTTTCCTAAGCATTTTTGATGTCATGTTTGTCCTTTAAGACTCAGTCTATGCATGTACCCCTCTGAAAATCCTTTCCCAAGCCCACTCATCTGGATTAGGTACCCTTTATCAAATGAATGAATGAATGACCCTGGATTGATTTGGGGAACATTTGTATCTGACTAAAAATCATTCCTGTACTCTCAGATGATACCTTTATAACAGTCATCTTAGGCATGCTGACTTTTATATCTTTGATCTCACTTATTACTTAGCCAAGCACCTTGGGCATAGTGAATTGGAATTTTGGTAAATCATGTAAAAATCATAGAGAAAGCTGCGGATTTAGTCATTTTATGGTTTAAATTTAAAATCTTTGCATGCCATCTTTTAAAGATTTGTTGATCTTTTAAAACCTTTGGGTCATAGTACTCCTTTTGAGGTCATTGTATTGTGGACATTTTTGGATCTAGCCATAGATTACTTGTCAACAGTTATGCAGTAATTTCCTTTGAAATTTTGCATTCTTATGTCATTGTGGAAGATATTAGTGATAATACTTTCTGTAGATTAGGTCACTATGACAGTTATCTTTGTGATAAAATAGAAGAACCCATGCTGCTATTCATAACCAACAGGAAGATCTAATAAAGATCTAATAAATGCCTTATAAGCTATAGGCAATATAAGCCAAATTTAATTTATTTAATTTGCTGAACATAATAAGCCAAAAAAGATAAAGGAGAACTCTGAATCAAATTAAATGCAGTCTGCCTATACAATAACTTGGCTTTTAATGATTAGTGATTTTAATGATTTATCAGAGTGTGCATAAATCCTGTTTACTCTTTCCTACCCCATATTTAGATCTTGAGGATCTCATCTTTGTTGTGTAGAGTAGGCAGATATTCAAGAAAACACTGTTTCACATTTATTTCTTTTAAATTTTTGAATTAGATCTGAAATAAGTAACTGCCTTTTTTACTTCTTAATATCAAACTTTAAAACTCTCCAAAAGATTTTAAAAAGTTACTTGCTGTCGATCACTGTTGCTATTTGTTTATTAGGGACATACAAAAATAGAGATGGAAAGAAGATAGGTCAGGGTGGTATTAATTTAAAAAGTAGAGAGAAAAGTAAATCAAGAGATTGAAAACATATAGATTCAGAATCAGGTTCTACTAATATTTTTAATGCATCCTATGTGCTAAGATCTAGATGCTTTCACATATATTATCTTCATATTTAACTTCAAATGAAAATTATAGTTTAATTTGCCTCAGGCCCTTCTTTTGCATCTTCTCAACATTTGGGTACATGTTTGCCTTTTTCATACTGGTTTGTAAAACTACACAAGTGATTCATTGGTTCAATCATTTGTTGAGGCTTTGTAGTCAGACAAATATGAATTTATATTCCATCTCTGCTATTTAATTATTATCTAAGTGTGACGTCTGTGAATTACTTATCTGAGACTTAATTTCTTCATTTATAAACCATGGAAATTATTAAACATCTTGGTCAAAGTTTTTTTGGTTTTATGTTACAGAAATCTACCTAACCACAAAATGAGATTATTTTGCAGGGACATGTGGATATGTTTTGGAACTCAAGGGCAAGAAGCAAGTCAAGGCCTTATGAGGGCTAATACACAGGAATTGTAAAGCTGATAGAAACTCAGACCTTTAGTCAATCTCTGTGTGTCTGTCTTTTGTTGTCAACCTCACTGTTTCTCTGTTAGAGTCATCTGTCTTTTCCTGATTCATCCTTTTCCTTTATTTCTCTTTCTCTTATCTCTGACTTCTGACTGACTCTATTTGTACATCTGCCTTACTCTTCTTTCTCTCTCCGCAGATGAGCTTTTATAACTAAAATGTGTACATTGCCAAACATGGGAGCCCCACAGCCTGAACTTATATAACTTCAATTTGAGTGACCAGCTGAGGATAATTAGTGACTCAGTACAAATTTCCAAATTTGCAGGAGATAGAAACTGATTGGGCCAACTTGCATTAGGTGGGTGAACCCTGTCCCATAAACTATGGGGAGGGAAGAAGTGGTCACATGGTACAAATATGATTCCCAGGATAACTCTATAGGTGGTGGCAGGAGTTGGTGCTTAAAACAAAATAAAACAAAAGAAAAGTGGCTGTTTGCTGTCCACTGTCTAAATTAGGGCTTCTGTGATGGTTAAATTAAATATTACGTGAATACATGTGAGTTCCTAATAGACAGCCAACTGCTGTCTATTAGGTAGACAGTACTATGTAGCATCACAAAGTAGATGCCTCCTCAAATTTTAATTGCTTGACTTAATCTTTGTGAGTAAATGGAGCAGTCCTCAATCAAATTTTATTCTTGGCCACATAAATGCTAAGCAACTACTTAATGTCAGAGAATGAAGTAGTTTTAGACTTAGAAATAAAAGCTAGGGCTGTAGAATTTCTGTCCTTCAAAATGGGCTTAATAAATTCCTAATAGCACATGAGGCCATGTCAAGAAAATTACATTGACCCTTCCCTGATCTACAGTAGCTTATAATTAAGACATGTATTAGACATTACAAATAGCCAATAAAAAATATGAAGTGAGTCATGAAAGGGTTAGTAATGCACTTACATTTAATGCAATTTTAGGATGCATATATGGAGTAGAATGCAGTAGTAGTATTAAATGTAATGTTGGAGTGGATTTTATTTTTTATTTTTTTCATTTTTTTTCCTGCCCACCCACCCTTCCTTCTACCCATCCACCCACCTATCCACTCACCCACACACCTATCCACCCGTCCACCCTTCCTTCCGACCATCCACCTGGAGTGGATTTTAAATTGAAGTGTGGCTGTGGGAATTATACATCTCATTTGAGTGGGGTAAAGGAGCATCATCAGTGTAGTATACCCTGGACTGTAGTATAAAACCTCTCCTATATTAAAAAAAAAAAAATATATATATATATATTATATATATATATAACCAGATTCAAAACTTGAATGGTTGTTTAAAATTAGAAAATCTATTTTTAGGTAATAACATAAAGGCTATAGAATTTCTCAACTGGTTCATTGCCAGGCAGTCTTGGAAAGGAAACAAAGATTAAGAGATGGGGGGAGGGTTACTTGTTGTGTGAAGACAGAGAAGCGTTGGATTCCTCTAGGTTCTTGGCTATGATAGAAAAGAATTTATAACATGCCAGTTTAGTTAGGGCAATAAAAAGAATTTATTTTAGAAATGGGAGAAAGAACAGAGCTTGCTAAGAAATGGGAGAGAAAGATGGAAATGTACACCAAGACTTGGTGCGGTCCCCTCTAGGCAGAGAGAACAGGCTCTGCCTCGTGTGATTACCTTTTTTATTTTTCATTTTTTATTTTTATTTTTTTTCTTTTTTCTTTTTTTATTGTGGGTAAAAATCAAATTTTTCACAATACATATCAACAGCATCCCACACCACCGACGTGTATATCCATTGCAGGTGTGATTACCTTTTAAACTGTTAATTATTCCACCCCCTTGCTAATGATAAGGAGATGGGCCCCAGTGGTTATTGGTTACCCCACCTATGGTGGGGGCTAATGGTGAGGACTTTTTAGGATATCCAGGGCCAAGGGGAGGTCCCAGAAAGAGAAACTGGAACCTCAAGGTTAAACCCAAGGTCCCAGTGAGGTCTTGCAGCCATGTTGTCTGATGGCCATGCCATCTGCCGACCATGTTTTCTGTCAGCCATGTTGTGTGTTGTCTTCTCCTCCATTACCCTGTACTAACCTGCCTCAGTTGCATTGCTTATGCTGTCTCTGTCTGCTTTATCTATCTGAAAGAGGAATAGTAAACTTACTGAGCTAATTATAGGTTATATGTAGACACTGCCATTGATCTTATTAATCATTAAGACAGTGCTGGTAACATTACGTATAGTCTTCATATAAGTTGATGCATAAACTGTAGATACTTAACCTACAAGGTCTTTTCATTTGGAATTTGTGATGGCAGAGAATAAATCATCAACTGTGCTGAAAGAGGTATGCCACATTGGAATAAAATTCCTTTAAGGGCTTTGTTAGCATTCTAAAACTATTGACTAGAGAATTTTTTGACAGGTGTAAGAGAGAAAATATTGTTCTGTTTATTCAGAAATATCAAGAAAATACAGCAAATGGTAATTTCTTTAATAAGATGGAAAGTCGAAAAGAGATCTTGATGATTGAAGCCATTAAAATGGTATGTTGTGGTAAAGATATATGAAATGACTTTCATATTGTGCTACAGCAGGTCTAAAAGTGACAAAATAAAATTGCAAAACAAGGGGAAATTATTTCATTAGCTCATATGTTTCTATTGATTGTATGTGCAAAGAATATAAAGAAAATTTGCAGAAAGACATAATTCCCATTCCTGCAAGGAATTAAAGTCTAGCTTGGAGAAAGGCCTTCCAGGGAAGATCAATCATTTTGTATAAGACTTTAAAAGAGACTACTGGGTTAGAATACAGAAATGTCTAACAATTAGGTTTGATTAAAATAGAAGATAAGTAACATATTAAAACAGTGGAGAAGGAGATACTAGTTCATTATCCAAGTTTACATTTATGATTTTAGGATATTATTTCTTATGCATTTGAATAGATTTCCAATCACAGGTATGTTCTTTTCCAGTTAGATGGTGTTTTGGGTTCCTTTGGATGTTATATATCCTTAAAATATTTGTAGCCTGATATATTGCATGCATTATGACCATACCAAAGTTTATTAAGGAAGGAATTAACACCAAAATGACTGTCAAGTAAAAAGTTAGCTAATTGGATATTTGTGTAGAAAAAACCAAAATGCATAAAGAAAATGGGAGTTTGGAGGCAGGAGTAAAAATGCTGCTGTAGTACTTTTTCCTTCTCTATTGAAGCTCAAAAATTAAATTGTTTATGAATGATTAAACCATCCATTTCCTTCATGGATAAAGGACAAATATGATTTCACCAAGTTTATAGCACAGGCAGTTCTGCCTGAAGTTAAATGTAGAATTGTGGTTTTAGGGATAATACAGTTAATTACAAATCTATCAACTGCAATTATATTAGCAAAGTGACTATGTGATCCCTTATTCCTCTGGCTAGTGAAGACATATGTGTTTAGAAAATACAGTGCTAACTGCAGTTAGCTGAGGTTAATGGCTCAAGTACATTTTACCATTTCACAGGGAATAGTATCCCTTTAAAATTACATTAACAAACTTACTCATGCTTCAAAATGAGGAGGGGCTTTGAGGTGCTCTTTTTTTTTCCAGCAAAGAAGACAAATGGGGATTACCTTGACAAGTGACCTTTAGAATTTGTTAATTCACAAGACAGGTTCTGCCCCAGATGATGTTTATCATCTGAGGTGTAAGGTGCCTCACTGACAGTTTTTGTAAACCTCATTTGGAGATTTAGTTCAGTTTCATATAATACATTGTAACCCTCAGAATAATAGCAATCTAACATCTCATACAAAAATAACTACGAAAGTTTACTTTGTCAAGCAATGACATATATATATATATATTTTTTAAAGATTTATTTATTTATTTATTTATCCCCCCCCTTGCTGCTTGTGCTTGCTGTGTCCATTCGCTGTGTGTTTCTTCCGTGTCTGCTTATCTCCCCCTTGCTGTGAGGTCCTGCTGCATCAGCCCACCGTGCTGTGCGGGCCGGCCTGCCCTCATATGGTAAACAGGAGCTCTATCCATTGAGCCACACCCACTTCCCAAGCAATGACATATTAAACTTTTAGTTCAGACTGCAATAATAGAGTTTGAGTCAATTGACCTAGTTGATATAAAAAAGCATGGTATTAATGAAAATTTAATCCATACACCAAACTAGTTGGTTTGTATGGAGAGAAATTCTATTTTGTGTTCAGAGATAGCTTTCTTTATCTTATATACCTATAAATATTTGTCTTACTGATTACTTATACCCTCTTTGAACAGTGAGGTAAATTTTGCGGGAAAGAAAATCGAATAAGCTAACTCAAAGCATGTATTGTTCCATTGACCTAGTTTATTGCTGCATAAAAAATTACCCCCAAATTTAACTTAGTGTTTCACAACATGGCATCTGGCTTCCCCTAGAGCAAGTGGTTCAAGATAGCAAGGTGGCAGCTGCATTCTCTTACATGACCTAGGATCAGAAGTCATGTGCCATTCATTTATAGAATATCGTATTGGTTACACGGGTCATCTCTTTTCTGTTTTGGAGTGGCCACACAAGGGAGTACACACCAGGAGGCAAGAATCATTGTCGGTCATCTTGGAGACTTGCTACTATACCTAATACCATAATTTTCTCACAAGTTCTTAGAATTTGAGACTTAAAAAGAACTTTAAGGGTCATCTTTATCAATTGATTTTTACAGCTTAAGAAATGGAAAATTCTATGGTTTCCTGAATATTTACCCCCAGCTGATGTAGCTAGTTCATGACAGAGCCTAGAGTAGAACTCAAGTCTCTAAACTTCAAGAAAAATCATTGTTCTTTTAGACCTTATAATGCCACCATTGGTTATAGTAATACAATTTGGAAATATATTTAAATTTAATATGTAATCATTCTAATCATTATTCCTAATTGCACATATTGATTAAATTAATTTATAAAAATTTGCCTTCCAACCCTCAATTTTCAGGGTGCTCTTGTTCTCTCACCCTCTCTGCCTCTCCCCTTTCTCCCTCTCAATTTCTCAATGTTGTGGTTCTCCAACTTGCAGGGTAATTTTGATTTGAAAGATAACCTGGGTAAAGTTCTGGCTAGATGTAAGATAAAATAATATGAAATCATTTTAAATTGCACTTATAAAATCATGGATATTTTAAGCTACTTCCCCTATTGATGCAACTATGATTACTTGTATTTTTAATTTATCTGTAAATGAGAAGCAAAAATATACCAAGTAAATATAATTAAAGGGTTTTTTTCATAAGTTGTTATGTAACAGTGAAGACTGGGAAGTGACACTTCTAGTTACCATAGTTTTCTTTGGAAACAGTGGCTTCTGATTTCCTCAAAGCTGGCAGGATTCAACAAATACAAGCCAGGGTGCCTTGCCCCAGAAAGAGACTCGCTATATGGTAACATGAAACAAAATTACGGAAAGAATAAATAAAGTAGAAATAGCAAGGAGTAGAAATGATAGTTAAAAATTAAATTACTGACATTGAAGAAAGGCTTGACATAATCGCAGAGAATGCAGATTAAAAAGCACAGTATTAAAACACACAGAATATGAGATATGGAGGCCCAATAAAGATCCAACATTAAGCTAATTGGTATCCATGCAGTAGAGAATGGAAATGTGGACAAGAAAAGTTATTCAAAAATATGATAAAGAAGTTTTCCCTGAAAAGAATAAACAGTTGAATCCTCAGGTCAAAATAATATTTTGCGTTCCAGGAATGCTTGATTGCTTGACATATCTAGATTAAATTATGGAACTTTGATATTTCTTCACTATCCAGAGAAAAAGAGCATATCATTTCAAAGGGGGAAATCAGGCTCTTCTTCCCAGGAAAGATTAATGTACCAGAGACCAATGTAGCAATTTCTGTACACTTCAGATATAAAGAAAATGCGGTCCAAGAATGTTATTCGTAGCCAAGATACCATTCAAGTATAAGTCAATTAGCTGACGTTCCCAAATACCCATGAACCCTTCTTGAAAAAATATCACTTAATTATGGTTTCTAGCCAATTAAAAGATGAATCAAAATGAAGAATTTAGGAATGAACAAACTGTGATTTAAAAAAAAAAAGGTAGAAAATTGGCAGTGTCTCAATTTAATATGAAATATTAGATATTCAAGTTGTGATTACAGAACAAATATATTTGTTTTATATATATACATCCCAACGAAATTTGTAGTTGGGAAGAAATGTGAGAATGCCACTGTTTTCATGTTTCAGTTAATAACATCTAAAATTAAAAATGTACCTCAAAGACATGATTAACATTTTCCACAATATATTAACCTTAGATGTTTTAGAAAACATCCATTTGAAAGTGATAAATTCATGTGTTTTCACGGAAGTTGTGCTTTTAGTAAATTCGAGTAAAATTAAATGTATATTTTTAAAACACAAAGAACATCTAATTTTAATAAAAGTTTTTTTTAACCATTTCCACATATGCATAGAAATATGGTTAGAATTATATTAATTTAATAAAAGTGACAGCTGTTTCTGTGTGGTAGCATTTGAGTTGTATTTTTTCCCCTTCTACATGTTTTCATAAGTTTAATCCTTTCAAAAAATATTGTACTAATTTTTACAAAAATGATAAATTTTTAATATTTATGAAAAAGGTTTGTCTCTCTAATTTTACACATGAGAAAAGTGAGGTCCAGAAATGGCTATCTTTAAGTCAATTATTCAGTTTGTTTTATACCCAGGCCAAGAATCTTCTGAGTCTTTGTTTCTTTTTTTTTTTTTTTCCC
>JAQZBX010100596.1:0-11349 GCA_029593785.1 Cabassous unicinctus | reverse complement strand
GTGGAGACCTTGGCAAGAGCAGTTTCAGTGGTAGGAGCAAAAGCCGTAGTGAAACAGGTTCAAAGGAGTAAGGAAGGAGAGGAATTGATAAGTTTTTGCTTTATTCTTTTTTTTTTCCTTGTTTTTTTTTTATTTTTGTCTTTTTTATTTTTATTTTTTTCTTTAAGTTTTTGCTTTAGAAGAGAATTGAGGACTGTACTGGTGGCTTACATGGGTCAAGAGAAGCTCTTTTTTCTTAAAGGTAGGAGAAATTATAGTATTTGCATGCAGATGGAAATGATTCAGTAGAAAGAGGACAATTCATAACTGTCACGAGAGGAATGGAAGGAGTGATGTGTGTTACTTGTGGGTCAAGGCTTTTAGGAAGTAGAAGTATCTTCTCTAGTCTTTCTTCTTTTTTCACCTTCTGGTGGTGACCCTGGAGGGTGGAGGAACTACATGTTGGAAGGCGCTTGGGTTCCTGATTCACTGCATGGAGAGAGCCACCCACAAAATAGGAATGTCCTCTTAGACAAAGGCTCATTAAGATTTTCAGTTAAACAGAGATTTAGCCCTGGAGAAAGACCAGATTACGAAGGTTTCCTTCCCAATTCGGTTTGTTTTTTTATGCTCTCAAGGTAGTCAGTCACCTTCAAAGGTCCGCATCATCAAGTTGGGCATGAGGGAGTAGACACTGTGAGCATCAGAGCTACCTGACTTCAAATATATCATACAACCTTGGATGACGAATAGCTCAGAGGCCAGATGCTGCACAGGAGACCAGAGGCTCTGCCCCCATCTCCTGGATAGCACTAATTCTGTTGGGACTTTCATACAAACCTAGAGAGGGGTGAGTTCCCTCAAAACATGGCTGAAATTAAATTTCCTGCTAGCCTGGGTGTATGTAAGAGATTTGAGGCCAATGTGTTTGATTTATAAAAATGAAAATGCAGTGTTCCTTACACCCAAGGGTGACCGGAACCCTTATCCCTGTGATGCCATTAACACAGTAGTGGAAAAAGGGACGAGCACTGTACCAGAACTCCCCGTCGTCGAGAGCAGAATGACACAGGCGCTCTTGCTCGGCTGGGTCAACAGACCGCCACTCAGAAGAACTACGAGCAAACAGAGACCACGTTTAGAGAGAGGCTCATGAGCAGCAGCTGAAGCCACACTGACCTTGGTGGCGGAGGAGTGCCCCCCACTAGGAATCCAAGATGTCAGTTTTGGGGGAAACAAGTCCTGTTCAGTGACTCTTCACTGGCCCCAGAAATGTATCAAGGGATGTAGAGACTAGTTAGCCACCGGCCCTCAAGTATGTGGGCTGCTCCGAAAGCACACACCCAAGTAAGTCATTAACTACTGATGGAAAAATCCTGTGGGACCATTTGAGCCTCCTCCATGGAATTGTCATTAGACGGTCACAGGGAACTAAACACCAACAGGGTAGTGGATGGAGCACAACTGGAAACCGTGAGCTGATGGACTTCAGTCCTTTGTCTGCCACCAACTTGCCATGTGACTTGGGCAAATCACTTGACCTTGTTCTTTGTTTATAAGCTGACACTTTGAAAAGTGGTAATACCTTAGACTTGGCCGAAGCTTTACATTTTATGTACAAGGTACCTTTATGTACATGACTTCCTTTCAGATCTGCAGTTCTGTGAAGCAGCCTTGCCCAGTCTACACACACACACACACACACACACACACACACACACACACACACACAAAGGATACTTAGCATTGGCAGTTGACATTCTCAGAGAGAAGAGCTCCTGTTGCCCCTGAAACTCGGGAGCTCTGACTCCACCAAAGTTCCCTGCATTGGCTATGGCCCCACAGCTGCCTCCAAATGGCTCAAGTTCTGTTACCACTACTATCATGTCATCACTGGTGTGGCTACTTCATTTACATCCTGTAGGCCTTGATTAGCTTCAGAGAGAGGGGTCAGGAAATTCGAGAGGAGGCTGCACCCTTCTAGGTCACTGGTGCCTGAGTAGGAAGAGTAAAATTCAGAGCCACTAAGAGGCTCACAACCAGTTAATCAGCCTGATAGCTGTTGTTTTTTTCCATAAAGTTCATAGTATTTCATAACTAAAAAAGGTATTGCAGTAAATCTATATAACAGCACATTTGCCATTTTAATTCTTTTAAGTGTGCCATGCAGTGGCATTAATGACTTTCACAGTGTTGTCCAACCATTACCACTATCTATTTCCAAAATGTTTCATTCCCTCACACAGAAACCCTGCACCCCTAAAGCAATAACTCCCCACCCCCCACCCCAGTCCCTGGTAACCTCTGCTCTGTTTCTGTCTCTAGACACTTCCTCTAAGTGGAATCTTACAATCTCTGTCTCTTGGGGCTGGCCTATTTCACCCGGCACAGTGATGCAGGTTGCACGCTGCTCTTTTTAGCCCTATTCTCCTGTGCCAGGCAGGGCAGCCCAGGACACTGACCCGCCTTCCTTCAGTCCTGGATGCTCGTTTCCAGTTCGACTCCCAGTTAAGAATGTGCTTTCTGGTGACTACCTCTGTGTGCTGCCCAGGAAAAGAAGACAACGGCCCTTTTCCTTTTACGGACTGCTGCAGCTAATGTGGGGAGCGCCACGAGTCTCACCGTGATAAGAAGCAGTCGCCTTCATTTTGGTTTCGATATTTCCCTATTGTTTCTATTTCCGCCAGGAGAGGTAAGCCAATCATTTCCCTACACTGACTCTGGGCCAGTCTAAATCAGTGTCTGTGTCACTGTCCCTCGGTTCCCAGAAGGCAAAAGCCAAGGAAAGGGAGAGGGAGGACGGGACAAGAGCAGAGAGGAGGAGGATGACTGGAAGTGAGTCACCCCTGGCACCTGCAGGCTCCGTCCTGGTGCTGGAGTCTGGTTAACACAAAACTGGTCCACTCATGGTGACCTGGTGGCCTGGTCAGAACAGAGGACAAACACTAGCTCAGTTGTTCTCAAGCTCTGGACTTACTTCAGGGCTCCCCAGAGCCTCAGGAGCCGTGGCTGGCAAGGAAGGAGGGCAGAGGGCCTGGCCCAGTGGCGAGGGGGTGGAGGAGAGCAGCTCAGGGACGGCCCCGCCGCACCCTACCTACACCCCCCTGATTCTCAGTCTTGGGGTGAACCACACTGGGCCTCTTTCCCTGGACGAGGAGGGGCATATACCAGCAAAGCAGACATTTCTTTACAGTTGGGGGCTAAATAAAAAACCCCAGTTAACTGCTCTGTAACAGCATGAGCCTCCTTTCCCACTTCCTCTCTTTCTCCATTGGCCAAAGATCAGCGGCCATGGGCAGACCCCTACAGGCACCTACCTAGCAGTCTGTCAAGAATCATCATCTTGTCTTTCAAGGACAGATTATCTTATTGTAAAAACTTAAGTGTTTACGTATCAATCTATTACAATATTAGTGCTACATTGGCTTGAAGGTCATTCCAAGAGAAAGAAATAATGAATCTGATCAATTCCAAGTAAGAATAAACATTAAGCCATGATAGCGCTAAGATTACTCTCAGAAGACAAGGATGCATTAAATGCGTTTTTCTTATAAGGAACTTAGAAAAATGAAAATTTCTCGGTGGATCATCTTTATCTTTTCTCCTCATATAATGACAGCCATGTTTTATGTAAGACCATGAGGTAATATGTAAACACACCCATTTCACCCAAAACATATACACACACCTGCATGCACACTGCTTACTGGAGCTGCTCGTGGTTTCACTAGGGGACGAAGGCTTTCATGGTCAGAGTTAAGGTGTAAATATTAAATATCCCCAGGGGAGGTAGTGCATTCAGTGACATGAATACAGTTACATGAAAACTTACAGAGATGTCATAAGTTTGACTGAAAAGTGGGCCCCGAGGCCTAAAGGGGAGGAAGGAGACTCCCCCAGAAGCAGGAAAGGACCCTGAATAAGAGCCAGGGGAGAACTGAGGCCAAGCTGCCCCCACTTCACACTGCTGCTGCCAGCCAGCCCTGGCCCCACTCGCCCCTGGAAGCTGCAGGAAGGCTGGAAACAGCCAAAGAGATGGGGCAGCGCTACTGACTTGTCACTCCACGACCCGCTCCATTCGACCTGGCCCCAAGGATTCCGGACTCTGATGAGCTCGATGTTTTGGCCTCGGAAGTTTACCTAGAAGGGAAAAGCGACAGAGAAACGGGCGCTAATGGACGCAGCGGCAGCTGCTGGGCGCCTGTGCTCCAGGGTGGCTCCCCTGCTGACAGTGAGCGGGCTCGGGGCTGGCCTTAGTCTCGAGGCTAAAACACAGCAGCATGAGAACCCCATTTAACTCTCTCAGAGGCAAAAGCTAAAGGCATTTACCAACTCAGCAGTTCTTAACCAGCCCTTGGAATTTTCTGGTTCCCACTGAAGATACTGGTCAGTTTACACGTGATATTGTATTAATCACCCCAGAATGGTTGCACTGCATCTGGGAAATAGAACTGAAATGTAATTAACATGAAACTAGTCCACATGAATCTTCAAACACGTTTTCTCTCTGGGTTGCAGTCTCCCTAGAGACAGGGACCGACTTTTTATCTGTGTGTCCCCAGCATCTAGCACAGTGGAAGGTGAAAAATGGTCCTCAAAAATGTCCGTGGAACTCTTCTGACTTTTCTTCACCCTGAGCATCCTACTCACAGATGAACGATAAGATTTTAAGCCCCTGCTGGGAATTTAAACAACAACAATAAAGAAAAGCAGTTTCTATGTCTTGGTTAATCCTTTCAGGTGTCAGGTGAGGAGCCCTGCCGTTCAGTGACACCCTGAGACGGGCAGGCTGGCCCGTCAACAAAGACAGACGCAGGAAAGAGGACCAAGCCCTTTCCGAGAGGTTTCAGAGGAAAGGTAATGGGATTAAAAGGCTTTACTTATCAATTAACCAAAGTTCAGCAGGTCATAACACTTGACCCTCTTTGCACTTGGCTTAAATTGTATGTTTGATCTGTAAAAATAATTCAAGGAACATAGCCCCTGCGGAGTCCAGGGTGTGGCTTGAGGCTCATCACTTAGGAGGGTCATTGATGTGAAATGTTCAGGGAAAGCACGTCTCTTGTACACAGAAGGAAAGCAAAAGCAATCTAACCAGGACAATGGGAGAGTTCTGTTGTTACTTGGAATAATATTTAGAAGAGAATGTAAACAAAAACATGCCTACTCAACCATCAGCAAAGCAGGTATGGACAGGGAAGGAAGACAAAAAGAACCGATGCACAGAGCTACAATTCCTAAAGAATCCCCAAAGAATCCAGACCTGAGTCTTCTACAAACCAGGGTGAGGCTTGTGCATGAGAGGCAGGGAGTGGGCAGTGACAGGTCTGGGCTTCGGTGAACTTGACTGACAGGGTGCCACCCATGGCTTCTCACCTTTCTCTTCCATAGAAACTTTCTCCCTTATTTTTCTCAAGCAACCCTCAAGAATCTCTGCTCCAAACCAAGCACCCACTAAAAATCAGTGTGGTTCTGTGTGGTGTCCCCCAGGAATTAATTCCACCCTGGATTATAGCTGTAGAGGATGGGACTGATGTGGAATTTGGGGAGTAAAGTAAAGTATAAGACCAGGCTCCAAAGCCCGCTAAAAAAATGTTGGCTTAAAACAAAAACCAAAACCAAACAGGGAGCTCAAGCCATGGGGCGCCTCCCTCCCACATGGGAGGTCCTGGGTTCAGTCTCGGGTGCCTCCTATAAAGAAGACGAGCACACAATGAACAGACACAGAAAGCAGACAGGGAGTGCAAACAACCATGGGGGGGTGGGGAGGATAAATAAATATAAAAAACAAAACAAAACACAAAACAGAAATAACAAGTGTTGGCAAGAATGTGGAGAAAAATGGAACCCTTGCTCACTGTGGGTGGAAATATAAAATGGTGCAGCCACTGTGGAAAACAGTTTGGTGTTCCCCCCAGATTAAACATAGTGTTATCATACGACCCAGGAATTCCTCTTCTAGGTATATACTCCAAAGAGCTGAAAACAGGGACTCAAATGGATACTTGTTCTTGAATGTTCTTATCAGCATTATTAACAATAGCCAAAGTGGAAGCAACCCAAGTGTCCATCAACAGATTAAGAGATATACAAAATATGGTATATACACATAATGGAATATTATTCAGCCATAAAAAGGAATGAAGTTCTGATACATGCAACAACATGGATGAATTTTGAAATCATTATGCTGAGTGAAATAAGCCAGACACAAAAGGACAAATATTGTATAGTTCCACTTATATGAAATACCTAGAATAAGCAAATACATAGATACAGAAAGTAGATTAGAGGTTACCCAGGGTGGGGGGTGGGAGTAGATGGGGAGTTATTCCTTGGTGGGTACAGAGTTTCTGTTTGGGGTGTTGAAAAAGTTTTGGTGATGGATGATGGTAATGGTAGTACAGTAGATGTAACTATTATCATTGAATTGTATGCTTAAAAATGGTAAAAATGGGAAAATTTACATTACATATATGTATGTAATATAACATATATAACACATGTTTCTACAATTTAAAAAAAGTTTGGTGCTGCAGTGGAGTCCCACGGCCTCTGTCTTTCCTGCTTTGCTGTTTAAACTTCTTCGGATGAGGCATTGTCTGCAAGTGCGGTTTAAACTGTGACGTACTGAATGGGTGTAAACGACTAGCAGTACTGGGTCTCTCGGCAGCTGTCGACAGGGTTCACGTCACCTACCTGAGCAATCCCCGTTACGGTGTAGGCATGGCCCTTAATAAGACCAAAAGGTGTCTGCGCTTCTGATTCTGCAGCGTTTCTGACCTAAAACACGGAAAGAGAAATGTCAGACACATTGTCCAAGTCCAGCCTCCCTACCTGGCCTTAGCCTGGCCCGTCACGCCCTCCAAGCCCTTCTGCTTCCCCAGGCTGGGGCTGTGTGGAGAGCTCAGAAGCTGGTTAAACAGACTCCACGAGCATGGTGAGCAGCGATGTAGAGAAAGTCCGATCCCCTCCCGGGGTGCGAGACCCCCATTCTCAGCCCAGACACTGATGAAGAGTTTCCTTTCTCCTGGCCCCAAAGAGAACAATTTGGCCATCACTATCCCGCAGCATTGCAGGAGAGGAAAGACACAGTCACACACTGGAGACATTCTGGGATGCACATAACAATATGACCTGCAACTCTAGGTCACAAGTTTGATCACCCAGAAAGGGATGATCTATTAGCAAAGAGTAAGTTCTTGAAATTAATTCAAGAGGAACTAGAAAATTTGAACAAATTTTAAAAAATAGGTCAGGTAAAATTATATGCGTGAATTTTTATGCACAAAAATTAGGAAAATATGGTTTGATTACTATTTATACATTTTTCATGATTTATTAAGTGATAAGTTTCAAAAAAAGTGCATAGTATGATTCCATTTTAGTAAAAACAAACCAATCCCTCATATTTGTGTGTGTGTGTGTGTATGTATATATATATTTGCAAATATTTGTATGAGCAAGGAGAAAAGTGCAAAGGGACACCAGGTGTCACTGGGTGAGCCTGGAAGAGTGAGGCAAGGACAGGAAGTGGCGGAGGGAGATGATAAATGTCGTTATGAGTCTCGGGATTGGTTCACGTGATACAGCAAGGCTATTTTACCTTTGTAATCTGAAAAACACTAAAGAAAAACTTTTGCTTTAATTAAATAAGCACGGATTCCACCACTACCCCCCCGTCAGTATACCTCTCCTATTTCACCAGGGCGCCTTGCTCAGACCTCCTGTCCTGGCGCAGTCTGCAGTGAAATGTTTGGTGAATGAGGGAGGGGGTGGAGGGAGGGAGGAAGCTAGCGAGCGACTTACATCAATGGAACAGCCCACCAAAGAGCCCCTCTTCAAGGCCTTCTCTAGAATCTCATAGAAGTTCTCTGGCGCCTCTTTGGTTTCAAAGGTCTCTGCTACACCCCCGGTGAAGTCTTCCATGGCCTCAAGGGCGCTGCCTCCCTTCAGGGCTTCATAGCTCCCATTGAGCCTGGAAGGGCAGCAAGAGAGCACAGAAACTGTGGTGCAGGGGGCAAGAGAAACCGCCAGGTGGCGCCCTCTGCCATCGCGGCAGGAATTCCTGCAGAGTTTCTGACCGCTTTCTAACTAAGCCAGAACCGTATCCCATGGCTTGACCTGGCTGGGTGGCGTGCAAGATGGGAAAAAGGGATCCAGGTCCGTTTCCACCTGTGAGGAAACAAGAGACCCTGGGTACTCTGAGAGAGAGGCAGTGTGGTGTGGTGGTGAAGGTTATGAACGCTGGTCCCTGACTCTGCAGGTTCAAATCCAGTCTCACCACTTACAAGCTGTGTGACTGGGGGCCAGGTCACTTACTCTGTGCCTCAGTTTCCTTATTTGTAAAGTGGGGATAACAATTTACCCTCTCTCCTAGGACTGCTCTGAGGTTTAAAGGAGTATTAATAAACTGTGAGGTGTTAACTCTATGTAGATTGAGAGTCAAGTTCCTTTCTCTTCCTTTTTTCACCTCAGAATATTCCCAACCATTTTTCATAGATATCTCTTTTATTAATAGGCATTGCTTATATATGTATTGTACTTGAATATTTAAATAAAATTTTAATTTTAGAACAATTTTAGATTTACAGAAAAAGTCATAAAATAGTATAGAGAGTTCCCATATACTCCACACACACCCCCCTTTTTTTTTTGAGGTACCAGGGGCTGGGGATTGAACCCAGGACCTCATATGTGGGAAGCCGGCGCTCAACCACTGAGCCACATCGGCTCCCCTGAGCACCTCTCTTTTCCACTCCCTCCAGGGAGTTTGTTTCATATATTTGTAACATACTTAGAATGTTTTGTCACCTTCTGCATCCCATTCTGGGATTCCTGACTTGCTAAATGATTTTTCGAAATTTGTATACATTAATGTTCACTCTTTATGCTGTAAAGTTCTAAGAGTTTGGCAAATGCAAATTGTCGTGTAGTCACCTTTATATTACCATACAGAATAATTTCGCCTCCCTAAAAAATTCCCCTGTGCTTTATGTATTCAAGCCTCCCACCAGACTTCTGGCAAACAGTGATCTTTTTAACCACTGCTATAGTTTTGCCTTTCCCAAAATGTCATATAATTGGAAACATACAATATGCTGCCTTTTAAGACTTAGCAAGATGCATTTAAGATTAATCCATATCTTTTTGTGTCGTGATAGCTTATTTCCTTTTATTGCTGAATAATATTCCATGGTATGAATGCACCACAGCTTATATATCCATTCACCTTGAAAGAATAATGGTGCTACAAGCATTTGAATACAGGGTTAGTATGGATTGCTTGATCATTATGGTTAGACTATGCTTAGCTTCATTTTGGAATTGTCTTCCAAAATGGCTGTACCACTTTGCATTCTCACCAACAAGGAATGAGAGTTCCTGTTGCAATTGTTGTCAGCAATTAGTACCGTTGGATTTCTGGATTGTAACCGTTTCTACTATGTGTGTCATGATGTCACTGTTTTAATTTGCAATTCTCTATGACAAATGCTATTGAGCATCTTTTCATGTGCTTATTTGCCGTCTGTGTATCTTTTGTGGTGATGTGTCCTCCCAACTGTTTGTGACCTTTTATAATGACCAGAGTATAAACAAAGGTTTGCTCTTCAGGACGCCTGTGTGTTCTTTTTCTCTTGGAGGCAAAGGCAGAGCCTAGCTGTCCCTCTGCCTTCCCCGTCATACTGCTTGCTGTTGAGCCCCACAGGCTGGAGTCCCCTGGCCCAAGCCTTGTGCAAGCTGCAGGTGGGGCTCTTCCTTATTGGGCTCACTGAGGATGAAACTCCCTTTCTCCTCCAGCCTCAAAGAGTAGAGGTCTGGTTCTGGATAGGATTCCCCAGAGCTCCCCTGAAGGGGCCTCTCAGAGGGCTAGGGCCAGGTCTGGAACCCTCCACTGGACCTGGAAGAAGGGTCCCTTCCCCACCTCAAACCTGTAGAGGGGGCACTGAGGGGGTTTGGACAGGCTGTGGGCCTGGCTTAATGTATGGGGTGGGGCAGGTGAGAGAATCTTTGGTTCTCCTTGGATGGCTTCAATTCTGTCCTGCTGATTTCAGAATTAATTCAAACCCAGTTTGCCTTTAGTTCACCTTGCCATTTTATACCCCACTTGGAGGTAGAGATTAGCAAGACCACCCTTCTTGCTTCCTGTCTCTGCAAGGATGATTTCCCCTGGCTTGGAGACCCAGACACCCTGGGACTGCCTCCCAGGGGGGTTCTGCCATTACCTGAGGACACACTTACAGCTGCTGTGACCTTTTGCTGTCAAGATGGTGGTGCTAGAAATCAAGGAAGACTGAGGAACTTCCTTGATTTCTTCCTTGATTTTAATGGTATTTAAATACCATTAAATACCATTTGAATGTTATTTAAAAATTGATGTCTCCATAGCCATGTGGTTTCATAGCCCAGATGTTGGAGCCATGACAGTATTTGGTGGGGAAATCTGAAGAACCAAGGGTTTCAGACACATCCAGAATTTCTGTCCGTGTTACCGTCCCAGCTCCCCTTCCATCATCTCTGCCAAAGGCAGATTCATGATGCAGGGGAGAAAAAGGACACGTGTTGCCATATTCCCAAGGATTAGATATATTCACTTCCATCATAGGAAAACTGCTTGGGACGCTCCTTTTCCCACCTGCAACCTTGCCTGAGCCCTGAGGAGGTGGGCCCTGCCATGCTTTGCCTGGTACACCCTGACCCTCAGTTTCCTCCTCCCCTAACCCCAGCCTGTCCCACTATAGAAGATCTATGAAAAGGCCTCCTGGGGAGTAAAGATTAGGCTTCCTGAGACAGGGAAACCTCTGGGAGCTCAGGGAAGCCAACACTCACTTGGCATAGGCTTTTTCCAACAAGGCACTCCAGAACTCGTTGTTGTCAGCAGAATGGAGGAAAACCAAGCGATCCCTGAAAGTGGGCAGCCGGTCATCAACCACCACGTCCAGCCACTCGTTGTGCTGCCAGAACTGTTGCCCAGGATGGAGACAAAAATTATTGGGGGAGAGTCACACTTGAGGTCTGGGCCCCATTGGTAAATATTTATCACATTTTTCCTTTGACCAAACTGCCCCTATAGTCTTGAGGGAAATTCCACAAGGCTTCCATGATAGAGCCACTTAGAGTTCATCCACTCAGTCATAAATGGTGCATTCTACCCCACCACTGACATTAGCCCAAAGACTCAGGTTCAAAGCCAGGGGAAGGGAGCAGAGTAAGAGTCACAGTCTAGGATACTACCATGCTCTGAATTAGCTGTTCTTTTCTTGTTTGTTTGTTTGTTTTTTTGGTGGGGGGGGGGTGTTGGTGGGGAGAGGGTATGATGATGTGTGTGGAGTCTGGTTCTCCTTTTGTGCAACCCAGCTCTACAATCCT
>JAQZBX010100595.1:0-11343 GCA_029593785.1 Cabassous unicinctus | reverse complement strand
AAAAAATTGTTTATTAAATTCCATTCTTGCATGTGATATATTCCCAGAAAAATAAGACAATTTTTGCTACCACCAACTATTTTACATTAAATTGAAATGTTGGGAAGCGGGTGTGGCTCAATCAATAGAGCTCCCATTTACCATATGTGAGGCCCCGGGTTCGCTTCCCAGGGCCTCCTTGTGAGAGCAGGCTGGCTTCCGCCGCGCTGTGGGCTGATGCAGCAGGACCTCACAGCAAGGGGGAGATAAGCAGACACAGAAGAAACACACAGCAAATGGACACGGCAAACACAAGCAGCAAGGGGGGAATAAATATATAAATAAAGCTTAAAAAAAAATTTTTTTTTGAAATGTTATCCTTTCATATAGGTCCACATATATATGGACGAACTTTTGCACTTGCCATTCTTTTCTACTGATCTATTTGTCCACTCCTAAATTTAACCCATAGTGCTTTGAAGATTTTTAATAAATTTTGATGTCCGGGAAGGCAGATATCCTCTCATAGTTTTTCAAAGCTTTTTTGGTGCTACACAGTTTTGATACTTGTCTCTTTTATAAAACATTTTAAATAGCTTTTGAGTCAGTTATAGTTAGCTTTAAGAAAAAGCATTAATTTACACTTTTACTTATGTCATCCTGCTGGAGGCTGGTGTTGCATAAACGAATAACGCAATCCCTGCTCTCAGGGTGTCACAACTCTGATCAGTACCTCACTGGGGTATGAACCAAATTTGTATGGGAACACTGCAGAAGGAAAAGGCGTTACGCCTACGTGGGAAGCTGAACTTGGGACTGCAAGTAGAGAAATAGGTAGGCAAGTAGGATTTCTTAGAAAATGAGATACGGAACTGCGGTACAGAGTTTGGCAAGCTTGGAAAGGGAGCAGAAGGGTCCGCCAGTGCTGACCTATATGCCGCCCCCTCTGGAAGGGACGGCTGGGTGCGCGCCTAGGACCAGGAGGCAGCCTCCGCCTACCCCACTTTCTTCGCTTCGGTCGTCCAGTGACCCGATCCGGATGCTGCGGCGGAAGCTGCGGCGGCCTCGCGCAGACCTTCCGGTTCGAGAGAAAGCCGCTTCCGGTCCGGCCTGGGCCCGGCCCCGCCCTCACCTTTGCACCTGGTGGTCTCCCATTGGCTACTTTTACCGAACTACATTTCCCAGCCAACCCTGGAGTTAGCCTGACGGCTCTTGGCGTGGAGCCAGCCCGCCATGGAGGTCTGGGATTAGCCTCCTGCTTTCCATTTCCTGCGCATGGCCACATAGAGGGCGACTGCTGCTGGCTTGGCCTCCTCGCGGCCCTGAAAGCTCCGCCGGCCGGCCTCGAGCCTCGGCTTCTCAAACGCTGACTGCTCGCTCCGAGCGGGGAGACCAGGCTTTAGAACCGGAAACGAGGCACCGGGCGTGACGTCACGGCCGCGTAGGCGCCGGCCTCCCAGAAGGCACCGCGTCCCCGCCGTCCTCTCAAACTGCGCCGCGCTCCAGTGGTGCCGGAGGTCTGAGAGGACGGACACTCCCAAGGGCGAGGCAGGGCTCAGCCTCTCGCGCCTAGTTTCCCGGTCTCTCCCCGAGCCTGGGTCTCTGGGCCGATCCCGGCGAGCGGCCAGGGGTGGCACAGGCCCCGAAAGGTGAGGGGGCCCCGTGACGGGGGGACCAGACTGAGGTGGCCTCTGGGAAGTAGAGCCAGGCCCACTGGGGAGCCGGGTGCGTGTCCCAGGCCATGCGACCAGCAGGGCTCTGCGAAAAAGGTGGCCCGTGGTCGGTGGGAGAGGTCTGGACTGGGACTGGCCCGGTGGGTCCCTAATGGGACGTCCGCTGCCGCTCTCAAGAGGGCTTTGACGGCGGAGAGTAGTCAACAGGACATGAATGTATACCTCATGCGGCCTTCTGTTTGCCTCCTTGGAGAGTCAGCAACCACCCCCAGAGAGCACACGAGGGAGCTGCGGTCCCAGGGGTGCAATTTGGCCTGATTCAGTGGCCAACCTATCTAATCAGCAGATGCCGGCAAAGGTTTCCCAAAGTTTCCGTCTTCTAGGTCATTGCTCTTTCTGACAGCATAAGTTAAACTGCCCTTGCCCAGTGGGTTGTGCACTTCATAATTCCCAGGAATATGGCTCATGGCTTTGTGCCGGCTGCTGTCTCTCCCTTTAGTTTGGCCCTTGAGATCTGACATTCTCTAGCTCTTCTCAGGATCTCTCTTTAGGCCTTGCTAAGCATATCCTGTTCAAAGACCTTATGTTTAAGGTTTGATTTCCCCATGCCCAGCTTACCTTCCCTTTCTGATTTAGATCCATGTGGTCTTACCATTGAAGCCATATATTGGGGTGCACACATGTCCTACCTAGTCAGGTAACCCATGATTTCTCTTGTCTAGCAGATTTCCTTCATAAGAGGTGCTTCTGGAAGCCCTGCACAAACTAGTGTGTGTGGTTACAAGGCACCATGGCTGCAAAAGTGGTTCCTATGCCCCCAAAGCCAAAGCGGTCCTTTGTACTGAGAGTTCCTCCAAACTCCAAGCTGGGCCAAGATCTACTTCGAGATGCCACCAGTGGGCCCAAGACCATCCACCAGCTGGTGTTGGAGCACTTTCTCACCTTCTTGCCCAAGCCAAGCCTGGTCCAGCCCAGTCAGAAAATCAAGGAGACCTTAGTTATTATGAAGGATGTGAGCTCAAGCCTTCAGAACAGAGGTGAGTAACAAATCTGTTTCACTAGAAGAGATTGGGGCAGTGTTGGGGACCGAGATCAGCTTCCATGTTAATTAATAATGCACTGAAATTAGGATGGTGGATATTGAAAAAGGAATTGATTCTATTACATCAACATTTTTTTTGGCTAGCTGGAGCATACCAGGGTGTGCTGGGTGAATGTAAAGCCACAGAATAAACAGGGTGCATCTTTCTCTATTGTCAGTTTTACGCAAATATGCTGGAAGAAGATATAAGAAGATATATTTTTAAGATAAAGAAATGTGAATGAATTATTAAGTTGACTTCAGTTTATGTGACATTTTAGAAAGTTTGTGTTTGCATTGATGTCTTCAGTCTTTGCCTTCCCCCAACCTCCCCTTTAGTAATACCGTTGTGAGAAATGTTAAAAGGTGAATAGGGGGATCATTCTTTTCATAGTTAGGAGAGCCCATATAGATTTAAGACCCTGGGATTTATGGCTTGACCTCTGACTAGGCTCACAAGAGCAGAAAAGGCTGTAAGTTGCCTGCAGAAGGAGCAAGGACAGCCTGGCCTCAAGGTGTGGGTAGAATCCCTATATTAGAATCACTGCATTTTGATTAACTACAGCTTCCTATTTCCTCAGTGCAACCTCATCCCTTAGTAAAGCTTCTGCCCAGAGAAGGAGTCCAGCAGGGCCAGGAGACAGCATCGTTGTATTTGAAAGCTGAGCCTGAGGTGGGTTTGGTTTTCCCATTCACCGTTTGAGTGCATCCATCACCTTCTCTGCTCTTGCAGCCTTCCCTGCTCTGCCAACTTATATATAAAAATACATCCTCAGGAATCGGCAAGGAGAGTGGGCTAATTCTCTGCTACCTTCTTGGACATTTTTCTTCTGGTTTTTCCTCTGCTCCTTAGCCTGGCTTTCTCTTGTCTGTGCTGTATCTCTATGGGCTTTGTAGATCCCTTTCTCCCTCCCTGTTTCCCTTCCCTTGATCTTTGTGTTGCAATATGTCTTACCAGCAGGGCTTCCAGGAACCTCAGTTACTAAAGGGAAGGGGGCTTGTTGCTCTTTCAGGAGCTGGTGGTCTTTGAGGATTTGACTGTATTTCACTCTCAGGAGGAATGTGTGAGCTTGGATCTTTCTCAACAACCCACCTCAGAAAATAAAGAAGAAGAAGGCAATGTTGGGGAGATGATGTTACTAGGTAAGAAATCAAGTCTCTGTGTGTTCAACTTGTAGGTTATGAGAAAAGCATGTCCTTCTTTGTGTCGGACTTTTGAGGCGCTACCTGCTAAGCACATGTGCACACATAAAATTTATTTTTGTTTTATTCCATGCAGCAGAGCCTGCTCCAGCTCTAGTGGCCATTTTCCTTATATCTTGAGGGAAAGACAGGGAGGAGACTTCTCTTGGTAAATGAGACCTGTGGCTGATGTATTGACATCAACAAATAGCAAATGTGGACAAAATGTTTATGAACCCCATTTTCTGGATCTCTCGCTATTCTCACAAGAAGTTGATTGTTGTTGTTGTTGTTGTTTTTAGGAGGTACCGGGATTGAACCCAGGGCCTCATGCATGTGAAGCAGGTGCTCAACCACTGAACTACACCTGCTCCCCAACAGGTTTATTTTATTTTATTTCATTTCATTTTATTTTGTTTTACTTTATTCTATTCTATTCTATTCTATTCTATTCTAATTTTCCCCCAGTTGCTGCATGTGTTCACTGTGCCCATTTGCTGTGCGATTTTCTGTGTCTGCTTGTCTCCCTTTGTGGCATCATCTTGCTGTGCCAGCTCACCGCGCCATGCAGGCTGTCAGCTCCCAACAGGTTTATTTTAAGTTAGTTTTTTCCACTGGACACATGACTGACATTTCTTGATGTTTAAAAAATGTGACGCCTACTTGTATAAGTGAAAATATATCCCGTGTTGATGAAAATAATATCTAACATTAAGCATATAATATGTTATTAATTGCTAGGCACTAGTCTAAGTACTTTGTATGCAAATTTATCTTCTTGTGTAAATCTCACAATAGTATTGTGGGATATAGGAATTATTACTATTTTACAGATGAGGGAACAGAAGCAGAAAGCAGTTAAGAAATTTGCTAAAAGTCACACAGCAGTAAATAGTGGACAAGGATTTGGACTCAGAGAATCTGACATTAGAACATGCAGTCTTGGCCCTGAGCTATACTGTCTCTTTCCTGCGTTTCTCATAATTATGTCAGTGAATTTCCTCTATGGCTGATGAATAGGGCCTTCTTTATTTGTACCCATTTCCCAGTAGTGATTGACAGGTATCTCCAGTGCTACATGTGAGAGTGATCTGGCAGCATCAACTTTTCTGCAAAGCTCCTTGGAGATGCTTCAACTTTTCTCTGAAAGTTATACTGCTACCCTAGAAATAGGAGCTCTCAAAAATGTTTTTCTTTGTCCTAATTCTTTTTACCTTACTTTCAGGGCTGTTTGTTTCTGAGGCTGAAATGGAATAGAGGGCAGGTTTTGAGAATTGCCTCAGGTGACAAAAGTCCATAATGGCTATTGAATTCTGTAGTTGTATTACACTGTATGATCTTGGGTAATGGTATATAATGAACCTAGTTAATTTCCCACTTTGGCCATGCACCTTGGGGCCCTTTTTGAGGCCTTGAGACCAATCCTCACACTATCCCCCAGCCTAATACCCTGAAGTGTATGGTTTAAGCTTGATTAGTCATTCACCAGCACTTCGAAAATGCTACTTTGTTTCTTCCTCAGTCATGGCTGGATTCTGGAGCTGACAGTCAATGGGTTACAAAGGTGAATAATGTTCCATTCCAACCCTCCATGAGCTTCCAATCTGGTTTCTAAGACAACTCATTCACCAAAAAAAAAAAAAAAGTGAAATTTTTATTGCTGTGAATAATTGGAGCTCAGATGTAAGGATGTAGAGATTTGGGAGTCATCAGCATATGGATGATAGTTGAAATAGGAACATTTAGTTTGCAAAGGGAAAAGTATAACGGATTGAACCTTGTGGGGACAGGAATCATAGAAGAGTCTTGACATAGGAAAACAGAATGTGTGTCTCAGTTCAAGACACATCAAGTGATCCATCTGGAGATAAGTAATTTTGTAGAACACTTAAGTACATTTTCAGATAATTGTTAAGGTTATATTTGTTCTCTGTTCTCTACTGTGAAAAGAGAATACACCTTTTCAAGATCCATGAAAATTGACCACATACTATACAAAAAAGACTCAGATTCCTCAAAGTAGTAATAACATAATATGACATGATCATAATGCACTAAAACTAGAAATTAATAATGATTAGTAGTAAAAATGAAACGAGAAAATAAAGTTCTTTCCACCTGGAAATTTTAACTGTTAAGCAACCTTGGGTCAAAAGGGAAATACAAATTAAATTTGCATAATTTTTTCTAGAAAACAGTACATATCAGAGTCAGTGGTATAACCTGAAGTAATGCTCAGAAGAAAATTCATGGCTGTAAAATATGTATATCAATTTTAAAAATGAAAAAAATAAACCTCTGACTCAAAATTTTTAAAAAAAACAAACAATAAATTAAAGGGAAGCATAAAAAAGGTATTGATAAATACAAAACTAATGAATTAAAAATAGAAAAAAACAGAGGAACTAGTAAGTAGAAAATTAAATTTAAAAAATGATAAATCAGTTTCCATCGAGGACAATGAAGTTGTCAAAAACTAGCCCCCCACTAGAAAAAGCACCAGTCTCAGAGTTTCAAAGAAAATGTTTTGTAATCCTTTAAAAACCAGACAATTCAAATGCTATGAAAATTTCCAGAGTATAAAAAAAGTAGGAAAGGGGAGCAAATGTAGCTCAAGTGGTTGAGTGCATGCTTCCCATGTATGAGGTCCTGGGTTCAATTCCAGGACCTCAAAAAAAAAAAAGTAGGAAAGCTTCCAAATTCTTTTTATGAAATTAATATGACAGTGATACCAATACCTGGTAAAAAAATTATCTGATAAAAATGACCAAATAAGATTTAATCCAGGGATGCAAAACAATGATTTAATATTTTAAAATCTATTAATATAATCCGTTTTATAATAAAAAGGAGAAAAGTCCTACAGTTTTTTCCATAGATACTGAAAAGATAGTTAACAAAATTTAAATCCCTTTGTAAAAACATGTGAAATAGTAGTTAATGGATATTTCCTTAATAGGGTACATATCATCCTTTCAGCCAGCATCATCTTTAATGGAAAACACTGGAAAGCATTCTATTAAAATAAGGACAATGACAATAAGCCCACTTTCATCACTATTTTTAAATTGTGTTGTAGGTATTAGCCAGTACAGTTAAATGAGAAAGATATTAGATGTAAAAGAACTTGAAAGAAAGCTAGAACTATCTTTGTTTACATGTGATTTAATTGTATAGCTGGAAAACCATAGAGAATGCCTGAAAACTTACCACAAATACTAAGAGAATTCAATAAGGCGATAGAATATAAAATTAATATTCAGGCATCATTAGTTTTTATATATGCAAATAGATAATCATTTAGAAGATAGAATGGAAGAGCCCATTACAAAAGAAACAAAAACTAGCAATAAACTTAAAACTTGTGCAAAACTTACAAGTAAAACTTTACAAACATTTCTGAAGGACACAAAAGTAGATTTGTTCTTTGTTGGGAAGACTTAAGATCATGAAAGGGTCAGTAATCCCGTTAGCAATGTCAATAGGATGTGTGTGTGTGTGTGTGTGTAACTAGACAATCTGATTCTCAAATTCAAATGGAAAAATAAATATGACTAACCAGGAAAACTGAAAAAGAAGAGCAGTGGGGGTAGGAGGGATTCTAGCTCTATCAGGTATTGATGTAGTCAATGAAGCCCCCATAACTAAAACAGCATGACATTGACATATGAGTAGGCAGACCAGTGGGATGAAATGTAAACTTCAAAAAATAGCTTCAAATACTTGTGGAAATTTAGTATGTGTTAAAGTTGGCATCTCAAGTCAGTGTGGTAAAGAGGAGCTTTCTGATAGAAGGTTTTGGAACAATGGGATAAACATTTGGTGAATCAGAATCTCACTTTGCACACCAAGAAAAACTCTAAATGGATCAAAGATCCATTGTTTAAAAAGATCCATATGTTTTAAAAAACATATGAAACTGTAAAAACACAATTAGAAAATATAGGTGATGTGGTAGGTTGGAATATGTACCTCAGAAAAAATATGTTTCTAGTTTTAATCCATTCCTGTGGGTGTGAATCCATTGTAAATAGGACGTTGTGGAGATGTTATTTTAGTTAAGGTGTGGCCAACTGAAACAGGATGAGTCAATCCAGATTACTTGAGGCCTTTATAAGCAGAAGATATTCAGTAATAGTGAGAAAAGGCCATGTTGAAAAGTACGTGGAAGTCAGCAGAACTCAGAAGAAAAATGAGAAGATGCTTGTCATGTGCATTGCCATGTGACAGATAAAACCAAGGACCCAAGGATCACCAGCAGCTAGTCCCAGAATGCCACAGTCTTCAGGGAGAAATCATTGCCTTGCTGACACATGAATTTTGGACTCCTCCTAGCCTCAAAACCATGAGCCAGTAAATTCCCATTATTGAAGCCAACCCATAATATGGTATTTGTTTTAGCAGCCAGGAAACTAGGACAGTTTTTGGTACCAGAAAGTGGGGTATGCTGCTATTATAAATACCTAAAAATGTGGAAATGGCTTTGGAATTGGGTAATGGATAGAGGCTGAAAGAATTGTGAAGCACTTAATAGAAAAAGTCTAAATTCCTTTGAAGAGACTATCAGTAGAAATAATAGATATTAAAGGTACTCTTATGAGTCCTTAGAAGGAAATTATGAATGTATTATTGGAAATTGAAGGAAAGGCAATCCTTGTTATAAAGTGGCCGAGAATTTGGCAAAATTGTGTTCTGGTGTCAGATGGAAGGCAGAACTTGCAAGTGAAGACTTTGGATATTTAGCAAAGGAGATTTTCAAGCTAAGTATAGAAAGTGTGGCCTGGTTTCTCCTTGCAGCTTGTGGTAAAATGTGAGAAGAAAAGAATAAGCTGAGAACTAAACTCTTAAGCACAAAGGAACTAAAAACTAATGATTTAGAAAACTCTCAGCCAAACCAGATAGTGCGCTCTGAGACTAAGGCTAGAAGTATCAATGACCTCCCTGATTTTCCAGGAAGTGACTCCCCAGAGAAACAGTGTTCCATGTGAGGGTTTTAAGTGAACAGCCCTTTGCTAAAGAGGTTATGGCTGAACATGGATCCAGTCAGCCATTTCAGTGTAAGTCAGGATTGGAAATACGTTCATCCAGAATGAATCTGAAAAGTCCATTTGTTGGATGATTTGAACCCCCCTTGAACTGCACTCAAAGCTAAAAGAGATTTTGCAAAATTTGTATGAGCAGAACCACTGCTAGCCTGTACTGAAAAGGACAGAGAAGGGACAAATTGAAGAAAGAATGACTTTAAGGGCAGAACCATGGAAGTAGAGGTCTGGACCAAAAAGATCTCCTTGAGTCAGGAGAGTAGGGTTCATCCACATGTGTGGAAAGGCAGACTGTACCTGCATTTGGAGGGGGCAGTCCTTGTGCCCTGGTGTTCAGGGAGCATGCCACCACTCCAGTGCTCAGTGATTTGGAGTCTGCCCTGGCATTCATGGAGAGCCTGGCTGCCATATCAGTGCTCAGAGAGGTTGGGGTCTGTGCACTGGCATTCTGCAGAGGGCTGCCATTCTGATGCTCAGAGAGGATGAGGCCTATACTACAGTGTCCAGGGAGAGCATGGCTGCTGTCAAACACTTTGCAAGGGTAGGGCTGCTTCTCCAGCTGGCCTGGCAGACAAAGCATCAAGAGATCTAATGGAGTTTGCCCTGATGGGGTTCAAATTTGTTTGGGACCTTTGACCCCTGTTTTCCTTCCAGTTTCTTCCTTCTGGAAAGGGAATGTCTTTCCTATTCCTGTCCCACCATTATATATTGGAAGCAGATAACTATTTTTCACAGGTTAATCAGACAGATGAATTTTGCCCCAGGATGGACCATGTCCATAACTGATTTTGATGAGACTTTATGCTTAGCATTGTTACTAAAATGGCTTAAGGCTTTGGGGGTGTTGTGATGGAATGAATATATTTTGCATGTGGGAAGAACATATCTTTTTGGGGTCCAGAGCAGACCTGTGGTTGGTTGAATAAGGTACCCCAGAAAAACATGTTCTTAGTCCATTCTTGTGGGTGTGAACCCATTGTAAATAAGATCTTCTGAATATGTTATTTTAGTTAAGATATGGCCAACTAAAACAGATAGGTCCTAATCCAGATTACTTTATAAGCAGAAGATATTCAGTAATAATGAGGAAAGGCTACATGGAGTAGAAGAAGCTTGAAGTTAACAGAACCTGGAAGAGAAAGGAGAAGATGCCTCCATGTACTTTGCCATGTAACAGCAAAACCAGGACCCAAGAATTACCTGCAACCAGCCCCAAATGGCACAGTCTTTTTAATTTTTATTTTTTAAGAAAAGAAAGAGTTTTTATTGCAGGGCAGCTATGCAAGGAGACAGGAGGATCAAAGTTTAAATTTGTCTCCCTGAGTCTAAAGAGCTTAGGGTTTTAATGGGATTTAAACAAAGGTAGGTGGAGAAAGAATGCCATGTAGAGAAAGCATCACCTCCTGAGGCCTCAATTTTGGACTTCCCTAGCCTCAAAACTGCAAACCAATAAATTCTTGTTGTTGAAGCTAACCCGTTAAATGGTATTTGTTTTAGCAGCCAGGAAACCAAGACAGTAAATTCCTTTATAAGCTTGGGATAGAAAGGCTTTTCTAACTAAGACTTAAAATCCAGAATCCTTGAAATAAAAGATTGATTAATTAAAATACATAAAAATTTTTTAGAAACTTCACATGGCAAAATTTTTAAAAATCATAAGAAAGTAAGAGACCATCAGTTGGAAAAATATTTGTGACTTGTGTCAGACAATAGCCTGATCCTAATTTATAAAGCTCTTTACCTGTCAGATTTGTAGAAGACAAAATATTTAACAATATATTATATAAGGGAGAGAAAAGGAAATATTTGTATTTCCTAAAAAAAATACTGGGAGAATAAAAAGAAACTAATAAAAGCTAGTACTTGTTTGGGAAATGAATAGGATGGATGGGGACAGGGATGGAAGTAAAGCTTCTCAGTGTATACTTTGGCCTGTTTTGATTTTTGGGCCAAATAAATAGTATTAACTAGTAAATTTTTTTATTTTAAAAATTTGTACATTAAAGGAATATAAAATATATTCATGGGGGGTGAATGTGGCTCAAATGGTTGGGCATCCGTCTGCCATATGGAGGGACCTGGGTTCAATCCCCGGGACCTTCCGGTAAAATAAAAAAATATGTATAGAAGGCACATGGGCTGCCAGGCTCTGTGTGCCGGTGAGCCGCCAGGCCCCGGGAGCCATGCAGCAAGATGATGACGTAAAAGGAGAGAGACAAGACAAGATGCTCCGAAAGCTCCGAAAATCAGGAGCCAAGGTGGCACAGATGGCAGAACACCTCTCTCCTGCATCGGAGGTCTCCAGGATCAAATCCTGGTGAAGACTGGAGGAGGAGGATGAGAAGAGATGAAACAGACACAGAGAATTGCCCAGCGAATGGACACA
>JAQZBX010100594.1:0-11347 GCA_029593785.1 Cabassous unicinctus | reverse complement strand
ATCACACATACAACACAAGACAAAAATATTCTATCAACAAGACATTCAGTATCTTCACTAAAGATGAGGAAGTAATTGTGAACTTAATGATAAGCCAATAGGAAAAAACAAACAGAAAGAAAAAGTGTTAAAGAAAAAATAAAACATGAGGGAAGAACTATCTGAGAACTATGGTACAATATCACACTGTTTCATAAACATATAGTTAGTGTACTACGTAAGAATAGAAAGGGAGTGCATTAGAAGAAATATTTAAGAAAATAATGACCATAGCTTTTCTGAATATAAAGAAAGACATCAAAACCCCAGGACTATGATTTTTTAAATTGCCTAAGAAGGTGAAAAAATACAAATAGCAAATCAACCAACAAATGAAACACATATAGACTCTTTGATCTCACACCTGAAAAAGAAAAGTAGAAAATGATGATAGAAGTCAGAGGATAGTAAATAACATATTCTGAAAAGAACAACCCATGAGAATTATAAAAGACATCATCAAAACTGATGCAAGGCAGAAGAAAATGGAGAGTCATGTTTCAAATACTCAAATACTGTCATTATAAGATTCAATACCAATTTAAATATCTTTGAAATATAAAAACAAAATTAAAAATTTTCCAGGAAAATTAACACATACGTACAGAAAAATATATATCCAGCAGATTTATGCTTCAAGAATTTTCTAGGTATAAAGATAAATGATAACAGAAGGAAGTTTTGGTCTATTCAAAGAAATAATAACATATATATAAAACTGAAGATAACTTTATCAAATAGTGGATTTTTAAAAATTTAATTGCTTTAAAATAATTGTCTACAGGAAAATTACATTGGTTCTTTTTGAGACTTGAGTCACATATAAAGGTAAACTTTATCACAAAATCATAACAAATAATGGGAAAGATGAACTCCATCTCTACTACTCCAAGGTAATCCCTAAGGCAACGACTGTGAAAGGAGGAGACAAATTTGCCAATGTAAGAAATGAAAGAAGGGATAACAATGGAGTTTCTCCTCAAATAGTAAAAGGAGAGAATAAAATTTTGTAAATATCATATTGCTATTAAATTTCATTAATTAGATGAAACATACAACTTTTTAAGATGTTCACACCAGAAACATAAGTTACCTGAAAAGTTCTGTACCTATTCTAGGAATTGAATTATTCCTTAAAAAAAACAATCTACATGAAAAAAAAATATTTTCCGAATGTGAAAAACTCTTGTTTCCCTCTGGCTATGGAATGTGGACAGAGTGCTATGTGAAACCTCTACATACATGGAGAAGAATACAACATCTTGCAAGGTGGTAAAGCAACAACATAGAAAAACCTGGGAACCAGAGCTAACACATGGAAATGAGCTACCACCAACCCTAGTAAGCAAAATTCTGCATTGTTACATCTAAGGAGGATACTTTCCCCATTGCTGATCCACTGCTACTGAAAAATTTTCTTTTTTTCTATTTATTTTTATTTTATTTTGTAAAGAAGATTTAGGTTACATAAATATTACATCGAAAATATTGGGGATTCCCATATACCCCATCCCCTCCGTCTCCCCTTCTTTCCCACATTAACAACATCTTTCATTAGTGTGGTATATTTGTTACAATTAATGAGCATATATTGAAGCATTGCTGCTAACTGTGGTCTATAGTTTACATTATTGTTTACAATTTGCATTTCACAATTTTATAGGTTTTGACAAAATGTATAATGGCCTGTATCCATTATTGCAATATCATGCAGAACAAATCAAATGTTCCCAAACTGCCCCATGTTACACCTATTCTTCCCTCTCCCTCCCCTCAGAACCTCTGGTGGTCACTGCCTTTATAGCAATGCTGAAACCCTTTCTTATACCAGGACAGCCTGTAACTGACTAATACAGGTTCTGTCCCTATCCATATCAAACCATCCTATAGATCTTTCTTTCCTTTACAAATATCTTTTTTTCTGTAAATAGAATGATAAATGTATGTTTGAAAAGATTTAGCTGTTATTTCCAACGTCATACTGTCTTCTCTCAGCATCTGTATAGAATGCCTGTCAGCAATATACACCTGTAACAAATGGTTATTTTTGTTAACTTTTTGAAAAATATAATAAAGAAATGGATTATATTTCAACTCTGACAAAAGCATTATACTTTTGTAGAAAAAGTCATACCATAGAGTGGTGGTAAAGAACATGAAATCTAGTTAGTCTATCTGTGTTCAAATGTGAGCTTATTCTTTAACCTGGTGACTAACCATGATCAAGTTCTTCATCTCTCTGTGTCTCAGTTCTAGCCTCTGTAAAATTCAGCCATTCAAGTACATTTATTGGGGCATTGTTCTAGGTCATGGAGATAGAGGAATGATCTCATAATGGAGGAAAGCAGAGAGGAAACAAAAGGCATAAGCAAAATATAAAATATAATTTGGGCTTACTGTTATGAATAACAAATTCAGCAAATATGAGGGAAGGAGTAGATGTGATTTTAAATAGTGTGGGGAGGCATGTTCTTATGAGGAAGAGAATGAGAAAAGATCCACTTATCTGGGCAAAGCAAATTTCAGGAAGATTAAAAAATGGAAAATGCCTGGCCATTATCAAGACTAATGAGTACAGGGAAGGAGAAGTGTGAGGAGGTCAATGTGGCCACACCAAAGAAAGCCTGACCGACATAAAGATGAAGGATGCATTCAGAAAATTAAGGAGGAGAGACAAGATCTTGCTGGTCCTGGAGGCTCTTCTAATATTTTGGGGTTTTTTTAAACCCATTTTGGTTTTATTAAGCAAAGAAACATGATGCAACTTACATTTAAGGGTAATAACCTAGCCAAACATTCAGATTAGACTCAGGAAGGATAAGGCAGAAAACAGGGAGGCAATCTAGAAGGCTTCAACTATGATTTAAAGATGGAGATGATGGGTCTTTGGACAGGGCGGTAGCAGAGGTGTTGAGAAATAGTCACACTCCAAATATATTCTGTACAGAGAAGCAATATGACATGGTGATGGACTGGTTGTGAGGTGTGTGACATAGAGAAAACCAGAGGGTTATTCTTAAGACTTCCCTGAACAAGTAGGAGGATGTCTTTCTATTTTCCTGAACAAGTAGATGTTTCAAGAACCTATCTTGAGAAGGTAATCTATGTTAATTACCTACCTAAAATCCTTTTGCTATTCTCTAGCACTCAGTAGGTACTCAGTAAGCATAAACCATTTTTCACCATTATTACATAATATCAATCATTTGCAAATAAAAACTAATGTTCATATTTTGTCATCCTCTATTCCACACTTATTTTATTTAACATTATTTAAAAGTCCAACTTTTACAATACATGTAATTTTGACATACCACCACGAATAAAATTAATTTCAGACCAATCTTACAGAAAATAATGATATGCAATGAAATGCATAGGGATAGCAGGTACCCGCAAATGGCCTAGTGTTTTCATATTTTCCAAAGTTTATATTAGATTATTTAAGAACAACAAATGCTTTCTAAAATATGAAAGGATAGGATATTCTGTATTTAATCAAGACTTAGGGACTCGCGCCCCGAAGGTGGCTGGGTAGACTGGTCCCCCCGGGAACCCCAGGGTAGGCACGGCCGAGTAGCGCACGCTGGGGAGGGGCCGCCACAGGGTGCTGAGCGTCCTGGGGCCGATGGGTCCCACGCTGCACTGCCCGGATCCAGGCCGTTCGGGTCCGGATCCCGGACTAGTGGCGGTCGCCTGTGAAGCGCGGTGGAGCCGGGCCGATGCGGCGTCTGTGGGCTCCGGGAAGCTCTTTGCCCCGGCATCCGGTAAAGGGCCAGCGCTGGGCGTGAGGTGGGAGGACGAGGCCCCGCCCAAGATCTCGGGCTGGAGCTAAGCCGCGAACTGAGCACCGAGGTGCCCTTCCTGCTGACTCTGCCCAGGCCCGTGCCCGCCCCCACAGCCACCATCACCATCGCCTGTGTCGCGCTCTCCTCGGGCACCCCGCGAGGCGCCCAGACCAGGCCCTGGTGAAGAAGGAAGCCCCCGCCTTACCCTGCGCCACACCGCAGCCTCTGCCCGCGCTCTCCCAGTCCCGGGTCCCGCTCCCAACCCACGTACCTCTTTCTCTGGGCGCCTTCCAGTCCATGGCCAGCTCATTCACAGCGGCCTGCGTGGCCTCAGCAGGAGCAGCAGAGCCGGCCTCGGCCTCTCGAAGAGGGTCCCTGTCGCCTCACAGGCCCGCCCCGCGCTGGCCCTACCCGGCTCCAGCCTCTCTCTGTCGCACTTTGCGATCTGGTCCCAAGCCCAGCACCAGCAGCACAGGGAGGCCATGTTCGCTGTTCCCTGCCCCTGCGTTCCCGCGAACAGCCGGCTCATCACAGGACACCGAGCCGATGTCAGCCTGCTGGTCTCCTTCCACCAACCAGTCATGTATTGCCAGCCTCCCTCGGCGATTCTGCTTGATCACCAACAGCTCAGGCAAGGGCTGAACATGCATTTTCTGTTCCAAAGCGTGGAGCTGCCGGCGGCCTCGCTGGGACCAGGGGCTCTGCTGCATGTGGAGTTGCACCAGCACACACACCAGCACACATTCGTCCCCTTCCCTGCTGCCTCACCATTTGACAAATACACTCCCAAGCTGGACAGCCCCTACTTCTGACATTTCAACTTCTTCCCGCCCTAAGTTCACGCTGTTTCAGGGATGGTCGGCCTGCTCCCTCACCCAGGCCCCTTTGGGTCCCTGCAGGGCGCGTTCCAGCCCAAGATATCAAACCAAATCCTGATGACGGCAGGCCCAGTGCCATTCACACTCTTCTGCTGGAAGGTCCTGGGGTTCCAGACCCGAACCAGACTGCAGCCTGGAAACCAAGGAAGTGGTGCGTGGTCCACCTGCAGATAGCTTGGCAGCTCCACCACCAGCAGCATGTCAGGCAGTTGCAGCTGGACTCCCACAAGCTGGAGGTGGGCGCAAACCTGGACCTGTTCAGCGGACCCCGCCAGGGAGTGTTTGCCGGATTCCACTGCCCACAGGACCTCGCCAGGCCCCTCCTCCAGCCCAGGTGCCGCCCATCCTGTCACCCACCAATTGGAGACCTCAAGCCCATCACAACAACTTCCTGCCCACTGGCCACCTGGCAGACTCTTTGGGCAGGTCAAGCACCTTTGGGGACCTCAGGAACCTGGGGAGAAACGCCTTCGGAGGCCTGGGCAGCCCTGCGCTAACTCGGGGAGTGGGGGTGGGGGTGGGGCAGCATCTTCACCCACAAGGAGGCGGCCTTGCTGCTTGGTCTGCCAGACCCCAGGAGACCTGGACCTGGCTCCACCGGCCTCCACCGTCCTGCCCCCACGCCACCACAGGGCCCAAGCTGGTGGACACAGAACACGTCTCTGCTCTGACCAACCACGACCAGGAGCCGGACAAAGGCAAGGAGCTACAGCGGGACATCCTGGAGAAGCCGCACCTACCGCCCCCGCCATGGGCCACTGGTTCAGCAGCCTCCTGCTGCCTGGTGGCCACACCGAGCCCCCGGTCGCAGAGTGCAGAGTCGGGCCTCAAGCAGAGCGGCTCGCGGGCAAAGGAGGCGGGGTACTGGCGGTGGCAAGAGGACGGCGCCAAGGCGGCCCGAGGGGACGGCCTGAGCCTGCTGGGCCGCGATGCCGCGCGCCACCTGTTCTCGGGCGCCCAGAAGGTCAAGGAGGAGCTCAGGGAGGACCCAGAGCCCCCGCTGCTGGTGGGGCATCCCAGAGTGACCCCTCGGCCCTGGGTCCCCGGCGGGCCGCAAGCGCCCAGGCGCGCACCCGGCTTCTCGTGAGTCTCCGTACCCCGCCCTCTGCAGCCTGGAGTCTCCCAGCCGGCCCCCGGCGGTCCCCTGTGAGCCCCCCGAGTGCGCCTACCGAGACCACGAGCCCCTTGACTGCAGCCCCAAGCGCCTGCGGGAGGCGCATAGCGACGAGCTGGAGCGCGCCCCGCCGTTCCCACACCTCGGTCCCCAGTCACTTGGCGGCAAGCGGGGTTTGGGGGCGGGGGTAGAAGCTTGGTTCCTGGGACCCTGCGCGCGGGCTGGAAATTCTCTACAGACGTCTGACAGATGCACTGCTGTGAGCTTTTGTAATGTAAGTGTCTAGAACCTAAGCACACCTCCTCAGTCCAGGGGGCGCTACCCTGCGTGGGCCGGGAATTGGACAGATAGCTTTTCTGGAGCTATCTCTAAAATAAGAGAACCCGAGAAGAAATGGTTGAGGGGAAAAAATTCAGGTTTGTATATTGTTTTCACAAAGGTTATATGCATATTTAATAGAATTGTATTTTTTAAAATTTTGTGATCTTTAGATATTTTAAAGAAACAACCAAAAAATAAAAACCTTTTGCTTTTTGGCCTTTAATTGAATTTGCAGTTGAAGGCCTCAGATCCCTCTCAAAGAACCCCCATGGTTTCCTTGTCTTATTAATGAAGAAAAAAAGTGTCACTTTGTCTAGCGCACTGTGAGGCTCAACTCAGCCCCCCCCCCACTCCCAGCGGACCGCAGTCTCTGTACTTGGAACCTAAGTTACAGATATACATAGAAATGACTAAGAATAATAATGTACAAAGCTTTGGGTTTTGCTTTATTCTTTTATACAGAAATGTAAGAGATTTTTGGCTTGTTTTAAAAACAAGAACAACAAAGCAAACAAGTGTAAATAGTCTCTTAAGATAAACACGATGTTAAATTCCTAACCTGGGTAGACTTTATAAAAATTGTTTCTAGAAATCTCTCTGGTTATTTGTTTAACATGGTCACAAAAAACCCACTCGCTGTCAGTTGGAAAAACTCGAAAGTTTACCTGCAACATCTCTACTCCAACTATGCAAGCTCCCTCGAGGCCTTGGGTCGCAGGCTCCAGGAGCAGCCCACAGTCCCAGCAAAGCGCATGGGGTCGGAGCATTGGCGGCAGCAAGGACAGTTTCTGTTTGCCCTTGTGTTGATCATGCAGTGTTCTTCTTGGAATCTGTATACTGGACAAGTAGAATCTTAGACGAGAATCTAACGGTTGAGTACAAAAAAAAAAATCACTTTTGCATATTTCCTTTGCTGTATGAAGGCATCAGAATGTGTTTGTTCAGTGCTCTTCCTGGAGAACTCCTGCATGGTTTCCTTTTGTTTTCTGGTTTGTTTTAATAACCCTCCAGCATCCCCAAGTCCTGCATCCCCACTTCCAGCTGTAAGCTCTCTTTTTTCTTTCTGGGCATCCACAGGAGCCACAAGGAGCCAGCCCTTGCAGCTGTTTGCTTTGTTCATTTCTGTACTCTTCACCCGTTTTGCAGTGTGGCCTTCGGTGACTTTAAACATTCTGTTCCAATGTCAATCAGTGAAGATAAATACGACCTTGATTTTGGTCAAAAAAAAAAAAAAAAAAAAAGGCTTAAGCATACCCTGAACTTATTATTGTCTGAACATTTACAGAATCTGTTGGCCATCATTGTCAACACCAACAAACAGGATACATTTTCTAAATAATAGCAATGTACAGAAATGAAAGCAAAACCACCACTGTCATTAAAATAACCATAAGAGTAAAGAGCTTATAAATATAAGAAAGACACAGTGCATGTACAAGATGAGAGTTTAATCCAGAATTATATTATTAAAAATAAAAGCGTATGCAAGATATCTCTCATTTCAAACAAAAGAAAGAGGAATAAAATAAATACAGAAACTAGATAACATAAAGTTCAGAGAAAAAAGGTCATAATGCCATATATGGATATTATATATGATAAGTTAAAATGTGCTTAAAAATTCAAGATTTAAAGGAAATTAATGCATATTTTAATTACTTGAAAAAATTAGTGAACAGTGGTGAAGTGGTGAAAGGTTGTTAAACATTTAACCATATAACAAACATTGAACGTTATGTTAATTATTTGAAAATAATTTTGGAAAATAAATGAATATAATTCTACAAAAAAATCTTAATATAAGTTAAAAGAATACAAACCATTTTAATGCAAAAATATGTAATAAATATTGTAAGACTGTAAATAAATGTCAAATAATTGGAAAATGAAGAAAACACAATTTCTTTTTTTTTACATTTTTTAAGGATTTTTTATATTTTTATCTATTTTTACACCATCACCCCTGTTTTTGCTGTTTTTGTGTCCATTCTGTGGACAACTCTCTGTGTCCATTTCCTGCCCACTCTTCTCATTCTTCTCCTCCTGTCTTCACTGGGATTCTATCCTCAGAACCTCTAATGTGGGAGAGAGGCATCCTACTGCCTAGGTCCCCTTAATTCCTGGTTTTTGGCACATCTCATCTTGGCTCTCCCTTGTGTCACTCTCCTGTTAGGTCATCTTCTTGCTGTGTGGCTCGCACGGCCAGGTGGCACACCCACTCTAGGGGCCTCATGGCCTGCACACCTTCTATACTTTTCTTTATTTTTACCTGGAGGTCCTGGGGATCGAACCTGCATCCCTCCATATGGGAGAAGGATGCCCAACCATTTTAGCCACATCCGTCTCCCTGCTATATCTCTTAAGGTTGACCAAAGATACCTAGAGTTACAGTCTTTTCCCATACAGGATCATCATATAACAAATTAGGCTTAGTTTATCACCAGTATTCTAAAAACCAGACCTAAGGAGAAAAACTAGGACTGGGGACACATGCATGGTTTCTAATATAGCAAATATTTAGCTTATCCTGATTGTCACAGAATGAGGACAGCAAGAACACAATTTCTTTAATACCTATTGAATAACAGAGAAAAGTAAAACTGCAATTCCAGATAATATAGAGGGATTTTTTAATGGAAATTTTGTCAAACAATCTGACTAAAATTTATGGGATGTCACAAAATTTGGATTCATTATCCATTCTTAGGTTTACACATTATCTTTATTAATTTTTAAAAATGAGCATAGAAATTAGCTGAATAACTTATTTCTTTCTAAAGACAATAATAAACTTGTAGAAATCAGAAGAAATGGTATATTTTTAAATCATATTGAAATTAAAAAAAGACATACTAATTACTGAAATTTGTTGACACATCACAGAATAGCAGGATTTTCAAATGATTGACAGGTAGACACAAAAGAGATTACTGCATGCTAATATTAACCACATGTATTTACAAAGTTCAGGGTCTAAAGATTTGCAAGATAAGATTCTTGATTTTACTTATGTACCATGAAAACATTCATTTCACAAAATTAAATAAGAAAGGATTTATGAAATATTTTAGGGATGAGTGGAAATCAAAAGTTGCAAATGCCAAAAAGAAAATAACAAAGTTTTATATACATATGTAATATATACATACACAAATATAAGATTAATCTAGAAGACCATGAATAAAACTATCAGAAATAGTTGGGATATTTCTGTTCTTTAAAATTTTTCAATATTTTCCAAATTTTCCTCAATGTTCACACATACTATTTTCTATAACGTAATTTTATCACAATATTTTACTTTGTTCTAAAAGAAAATATGAAAATTCTATTCTTTTAATTGGTTTGCTTATTTATGAATAAAAAAAGTATTTATAAAAGACCAGTTAATATTATAAAACATGGCATTGGGGGGAAGATGGCAGACTAGTAAGACATGGGAATCTCTTCTTCAGAAAAATAGCTAATGGACAGGCTGAAAAAGCCCCAAAAATGATCTTCTAGGGTTTAGGACAGCAGGTGAAGTCTGCACACCATTCAGAGGAGAAAGGGACAAAAGAGGGAAATCACAACAACAGAACAGTGAGTTGGAACCAGGAGCAGCTGCTGCTGCCAGCACCCTCAGTCACACTAAAGACTCTTTAGAATTCTCAGGCCTCTGGGCCTATGACTTACAGCCAAAGGGGGCTCCAGGGATCTACCACCCCAGGAAAGGGGAGAGAGAGGGACACAGTGTAAGGTTGACTCAGCTTCTGACCCACAAATTTGGTCTGCTGTGCCCCATGAGCCCTTCCAGGCCAGGTGATTTGCCTTGGGAGCCAGTGAAGGACTGGAGAAATCCAACCCTCGCAATGTCTCTCTCTTCTACAATGGACTAATTTTTGAGGACTCCACAAGAAAGGGGAGAGAGAGGGACACAGCATAAGGCTGACTCAGCTTTTGACTCACAAATTTGTTCTGCTGTGTCCCAAGAGCCATTCCAGGCTGGGTGGGGCTGCACCATTGTTTGCCTTGGAGCATGCAAGGGGCTAAAGATATACAACCCTCCCAATTTCCTTTTCTACTAACAGGGACTGATTGTTGAGGACTCAGAGGGGAGTGGAAATATTTCCTAGCTGGGCAAAGGGAGAGGGCTGCCAGAGAAGGCTAGAGAAATGTTTCAGAGATAGTTTAAATTACAAGGCTCCTAGCCTCTAGAAAGGAAGCACTATCACATTGATCTGGTCTGTGTTGCAACAAATACACTCCAGTCAGGCATTGAATTGAAAGCTGCCAAAGATTGCCATCTCCTGGCAGACCAAGAAAGTGCACACAAGAAAATTAAAAATGAGTAGGAGAAGCTTTTTCTGGCCTCTATAACCTCCCTGCCCAATACCCTAGGAAGTGACTCTACAACCAATTACTGGGTCCAAGGTGCAGTTTTCAGCAAGCAGCAGGACAATTTTAACAATCCAGGTTGAGACAAAAAGAGCTGTGGTAACTCACAGCCTCCTGCCACTAAATCCCTATAAGAAAGAAAGAGATTGAGTATCTGAGTAAACTACATCCTAACCAGATGCCTAAACAGGAGAAAAAATTATGAGCCATGCTAAGAAAACAGAAGACATGGCCTAAGAAAAGGAATACATCAAAGTCCCAGAAGAGATGCAGAATTTGAGAGAACTAATCAGTGAGATGAGCCTAAATTTCCAAAATCACATTAATGAGTTGAAAGACAATATAGTTAAAGAGATAAATGACATCAAGAAGACATTGAGTGAACACAAACAAGAATTTGAAATCCTGAACAGAAAAGTAACAGAGCTCATGGGAATGAAAGCCACAATAGGTGAGATCAAAAACACATTTGATACATACAACAGTGGACTCAAAATGATAGAAAAAACAATAAGTGATACTGAAGACAATTAAAATTGAAGAGAGAAAAGAATGGAAAAATTGAGCCGGGCCTCAGAGAGTTGAATGACAACACAAAATACAACAACATACATATCATGGAAGTTCCAGAAGGAGAAGAGATGGGAAAAGGGCCAGAAAGAGTATTTGAGGAAATAATAGCTGAAAATTTCCCAACTCTCATGAAAGAAATTAACTTACATGTCCAAGAAGCACACCATACCACAATCAGAATAAATCCAAATAGACCTACACCAAGACACATACTACTGAGAATGTCAAAGGTCAAAGAGAAAGGAAAAATTCTCAGA
>JAQZBX010100593.1:0-11348 GCA_029593785.1 Cabassous unicinctus | reverse complement strand
GTGCAATACTTATTAATAAGCATTTCATAAAATTTAAATATAATTTAAAAATATCAATGTATACTAATATATACTAACTCAATAAGCATGAAAAATAACAAAACAATAATTTCACACAACAAGGAATATCATTATTAATTGTTGGGCACATGCACTTACTTCTGTTTATTTATTTGTTTCCATACTCATAAGATTTTAAAGGCAATTGTTGTATTTAAGAGACACCTCATATTCAGGTATATCTGTGAAATAAATTGTTTCACAACTTTGTTGAATATCCCTTTTTCTATAATGTTCACTTTTTACTTTGAGTTTTGTTCCATTATTTCAAAATGTGATAAGCCCTTCTGTTGAGAATAAGGAAATCATCAGCTTAGCTAATAATTTTAGAGTATGTAGTATCATATTTATACAAGAAAATGACTATATAGGATGCCTTTATTATTCTGATTTTGCAATTGTGGAAAGCAAGTGTAAAAAATTCTCTTAATTTGATGACAATCACAGAATTAGCATGTGGTAGAGCTGGAATTCAAACACAGGCAATACTTATCTAGATCCCATATTTATAAAAACAAATGAGGTTGAAAGAGCATGGAAATTATTTATAACTGATTCAGTTTACTAATGTCAGCATATTTTGATCATAACCAATTATATATTCACTCCCATATATTACTATCTTTGCCTAATATTCAAATAAAGGATGCTATGCATTTGGGATATACTGAGTCATTAATCTAGGCAGTTCATTTGATAATAGAGTCTTCATTTGTCAGTCATGAAAGTTTTGCTTCTTTTGCATAATACTGCTCATGTGGAAATGACATACCACTGGCTCAAAAAAAAAAAAACTGGAATAGGGCAGGAGAAAAGAATGAGGTCCTCTGTAAAATTGGTATTCTTAGGTGATCAGTTACAGTTGTGTGACAGGGTAGAGTCTTCACTTTAAAACAGTATCTAAATGCCTTGTGCCATTGAGGTAGGGTAGCAAAATCTTTCACCCCATTTCCCAGGCAGAGAGTCACTGCTGGGAGGAGTAGAAGCAAAGAATCTCTGCCCTTTTGTATTAGTCAGAAAATATCTAGGGTATCAGGATTTTTCACTGAAACCAAAAGGAGGCGGCCTATCATTATGGGAGGACAAAAATTTTTTTTTTTACCGATTAACATCCACAGATACAAGGCAGAGTTGTATGCCATTGGAGAAAATGGGCAGGAATGTGAGAAAGCTATATCTGTATGTCCCAGGCATTCATAATTTGCCTAAGACTGAAGGTGGCTATGACAATCAAGACCATCCCCTGCTGTTAACATGATTCCTGAATAGAGTAACAAGCAATATCATTCTACCACTGGGGCAAGGGAGAAAGCAGGATGAGAGACCTCTATAGCAGAGTTGAAAGTTCAGAGTGGAGTAGGAAGATTGAGAAAAACCCTCTGGCACCTGAGGTCCACCTCTAAGCACAAAATAATATCAACCAGTAAGTGGAAGAATTTAAAATATTATTTTTGGTGTACTGTAAGTAAAGAAAACAGCAAAACCAAGCCCAAATAAATTTCTGGTTATTTTGTCTTAATGCCTACATGAATCTCCTGAGAGAAGAACAATGTGCATTTCTGGGCATACATACTATTATCTCAGTCTTTTCTTTTATGCAACATATGCTGTTTACGTTCAATAAAAAATTATGAGATACACCAAAGAAACAAGGGAAACATTGTAAGAGATAAAACATTCAATGAAACCACATTCAGATATAAAACAGACATTCAAAATATCACACAAAGGCTTTAAAATAGCCATGATTAAAATCTTATGGTGGACAATTCTCATGAGAAATAGATAACTTAAACAATGTTATAAACGATAAAAAGGCTGAAATATAAATGCAAGTATAACACAATAATAGAAATGTAGGTTTCATTGATGAACATATCATCCGATTAAATGTACTTGAAAAAGAATCAATGAACGTGAAAATCAGTGAATATAAATTGCCCATATAGAAATATAAACAAGAACAGAATGAGAAACAAAAACAGAACAGAAGATTCAAGAGATTTTGGGCGCTAAGACGTGATTAAGATATAGGTATCGCAATCCCAAATGAGAAGAGAAGAGCTATTTGATGAGACAGTAGCAACGAAGTAAGTCGATATATCATGGATATAAAAATCCCCAATAATACAAAGCAAGAAAATACCTAACAAACATAAAGAAGAAGCAAAAAGCATACTCTATCATAACAAAAGTGTTAAAAACATACATAAAATCTTATGATTAGAATGAAAATAGAAACACAGAGAACAACAAAAGTAAATCCATCAATCTTCTCATCAAGATCTGCAGAAAACAGACAATGGAGTGACATCTTTAAATTGCTGAAAGAAGAACTTCACAACCCAGAATTCTATATTTAGCAAAGATACCTTTCAAAATGAAAGCAAAACAAAGTATTTTTAATAGAAATAATAAATGTGCTAATTCAATTCCTTAGGAATAGAGCTATATTGAAGTTTAAAAGAAGTTCTTCAGGCAGAGAATGTATTGTATCAGGTAGTAATTTCGATCAAACAAAAAAATGAAGAGCTTAAAAAAATTGTAAAAATAAAGGGAAATACAGAAAATATTTTTCTTAATTTAATTGTTTAAAAATAAAAAAAAAAATTGATCAAAACAAAAATGAACTATTGAGTTAATAATACATAGATTGATAAATTGTATGACACTGATACCACAAAGAATGCGAGAGGGCAAGTGGAAGCACATTGTTGTAAGTTACTTAAACTACATGAAATGGTATAATATTGGAGTTAGATTGTGATCAGTCAAAAAATACATAGAAAACCTTAGAGCAAACAACAAACAAATAAAAAAGAGGCATAAAAAAATCAGCCAATAGGGGAGTGAGAATGAAATTACAAAATAATATTAATACAAAGAAAAGCAGAAACAAAAGAAAAATGAGCAAAGAAAATATACAACAAATAGAAAACAACTAGTAAGATGATAGTTTTAAATCCAAACATACTAATCCATAATTAAACACAAGTGTTCTACAACATCTGGGCTAGATAGAAGAATGGTATTTAAAGGTGTCCAGGTTCTAATTCCTAATCCTGGCAATATTAGCTTATAAGGCAAACAGGACATTAAAAAGACATTAATTAAAAGACCTAGAGATGGGGAGATCATCCTGGATTACATAGGTAGGCCCTAAAAGTAGTCACAAGTGCCTTATAAGAGGAAGACAGGGTGATGATATGTGTCAGAGATTAGAGTGATGCTCATTGAAGATGGAGTTTGTGGTAAATTAGTGCAGAAGGAAATTATTATAATTTTTGGCAATTGAAAGCTAGGTAATGCATACCATGTACCTACATAGATTGTGGCAGTTTGAGATTACTTATGAATCTCAAAAAGAGAATGATTATGTTTGTAAATTAATCTGTTCCTCTGGGTCTGATATCCTTTGATTGTATTAAATTCAAAGGTTGTAATTTTCCTTGTAAACTCAGAAGAATAGGGTGAGACCAGTAGATACTGCCATGTGCCTTTACCATGTGACAGAAGAACCAAAAATCATTGACAGCTTCACCAGGGCTATGGGAAGAGCATCACCTTGTTTGACAGTTTGAAGGTTTTGTGAATCCCAGAAAAGATCATTTCCTTGGAACTAATCCATTCCTGTGGGTGTGGAGCCTTTTGATTGCTTTGGATTCAGTTGTGGGCTTTAGATTGGTGTACTTCAGAGAGGGGTGAACTGGGGTAGGCCTCAACCCTCTTGCTGGAGTGCTTTATAAATGGGAGAAAAATGCAAAGAGACATTTTTACCTTGCAATAAGAGAGAGGAGTCCTGGGTTGCCTACAGCTTCAGAAAGACAAAGAAGTCCTGAGACACTGAGAAAGAGGCCAGAGGTTGGTATCAGCAAAGCAGCAGAAGCTGAAGCAATGATGTCTCTATGAAGCTAAGTCCAAAGAGCAGCCCAAAGTAGAGAGCAGAAAGATTAGCCATGTTCATGGTTCCCCAGGTGATCTCAAGGAGAAAGTGATACAGGAAGAGAAAGCAGAGAGAGGCCAGCCAACCCATCATTTTGCCTTGTCACACGGCAGGAGTCCAGAATCTGCCAGCAGCCAACCATTTCAGAGAAAGTATCCCTGATGTTGCCTTGATTTGGAAATTTTTGCAGCTTCAGACTGTAAGCTTTTACCACAAATAAATTCCCATTATAAATGCCAACCCATTTCTTGTATTTTGCCTTAGCAAACAAAAACACCTTGATTTGGATGTTTACTAGGTCTAAAAACCATAAGGAAATAAATTCGTATAGTTTAAGTCAAACTATTTCATGGTATTTGTTTAAGCAGCCTAGGAAACTAAGACAAGTAGTAAGCAAAATGGACAAGGACTTGATGATTTTGAAAATTCTCCGCCTAGCTAAGGATGCTAGCATTCTAAAGAGAAAACCACGAATGTGAGTGGACAACCTTTGGCCCATACCTCAGAAGGATCAAAAGTTTAGAATATGCAATCATAAGGATCAGAATTGAATATGCAAAAATCACAATCGTATTGAGGAGAGTAGATGTGTGACTCCTTTATGACCTTAGCCATCTAGTAGAAGCCAAGAGTAGAGATGAGATTACCTAGGACATATTTTTTTAAAATCCTCATGTTTAATCAACTGATTCTCTGACTAAATTTCACAGACTCATAGTTTTTTTAGAATGTTATACCAGTGGAGATACTGCAAAATTGGAATAAAGGGACTAAGACGGGGTAAAATGAGAGACAGCTGTCAGTGTCTTAGAATTCTAAAAGCAGGAATATGGCTATTAAAACTAGTCATCTATAAACATTTGCAACCCTTTATAAGAAAGGAAGGATGCTTGTAAGGTCAGAGTCTGACCCCAGTGGTGGCGTCATGGGCTTAGATGGCAAAACTGAGCCCAAAAGATAATTTCCAGACCTGAATCTTAATGAGGTTTTCCTGATACGTTTTGAAAATTGCTTAGGACCAGTGCCTCCTGTTTTTCCTTCCATTTGCTCACTTCCTGCTGGGGAATGTATATAAGTTTTATCCCTTTTACTGGTTCTACCATTGTGTTATGGGAACAAATAACTTGTATTCTAGTTTCACAGGTCGAGAGATGAGAGGAGAGCTTCCTCATCCCATCCCACATCTAACCCCATAGTCTCTCTTATATAACATTGGATGTATTGGATAACGAGATTTAAAACTTTTGAGCTGATAACATATTGATGAGATTTTAGAATTGAGTTGATGATGTACTGGGTTGGGTCTTTTGAGGATGTTGGCATGGGGTATATATAATTTGCCTGTGGAATGGATGTGAATGTTTGGGGTCCAGAGGGCAGATTTTGATATGCTGAATAATGCACCCTTGTAGATATCTAGGGCCTAAACCTAGTTTCTGAGAATGGTAACTTGTGAGGCAAAAGGAACTTGATAGATTAAGCAAATGATCATGAAGTAGAGAGATTATCCTTGATTACTCTGGTTACTTCTACCTATAATCACAACTATCCTTGTAAGAGAAAGGCAGAGGAAGATTTGACCACGAGAAGAGCAGAGATGGCCATTTAGCTATGGAAACAGAGAATGGAGTGATGAAGTTTGAAGAAGGAGAAAGTGGCCACCAGTCAAGAATATCCTCTAGTAGCTGGAGTAGGAAAGGAAAGAGATTCTACCCTAGAGCCTTAATAAGAAACCAGCCCTGCTGATATCTTGACTTTAGCACAGTGAACCTGATTTTGACTTCTGGCCTCCAGAACAGTAACAAATAAAATGTTGTTTTCAACCGCCAAGTTTATGATAATTACTTACAGCTGTCTTAGAAGACTATAACAACCAATTCTTGAACAAAGGTGCTTGGATTAGATAAAACAGCAGGAACCAAATTTATTATTTATATTTGAAACTCACTGAAAACATAATTCTATGTGAATAGATTCTTGTAATCACCACAATGAAGATATAGGACTGTTTAAGCTTCTCAAATAAATTCTCTTGGAATTCCCTTATAATTAAACCTTTTTTGGCTCTCACCCCTGAAAACCACTGAGTTATTATATGTCACTATAATTTAGTAATGGAGAATAGTTATATAAATAGAATTGTAAAATATGTAACCTTTGAGTTTGGCTCTTTCATGCAGGATGGTGTCCAAAGGCCTACACAAGTAGTTGTACACATCAATAGAGTTAAAGGTAAAAATGAAAATTATAAACTTCTGGAAAAATTGGTAAGACAAAAATTTTGTGACTTTAATTAAGCAAAGATTCTTAGATAAGGCAAAAATGATGAACCAGAAACAAAAACATAAGCAGAAATTCACCAAAATTACAAACTTCTGCTCTTCAATAATATTACTAATAAACTGAAAATATAAGCCACAGATTGGAAGAAAATATCAAAGAACATATAATTGATAAAGAACATATCTGAAATATGTGAAGGACACCTACAACTCAATAAAGAAAATGAAGGCAAGCCAATAAGAAGAGAAATGATTTCACTGGACCCTTCATCAAGGAAGAAACAGAGATGACAAATAAACACATGAAAGATACTCAGCATTGTTAGAAGTTATGGAAATGCTAATTATACTACAAAGACATGTCACTATACACTTATTAAACTGACTAAAATTAAACAGTATTGCAAAAGTAAATATTGGCAAGAATGTGGAGCAACAGGAAATCTAATACATTGCTTACTGGAATGCAAAGTAGCCCTGCCAGTAGGGGAAACAATTTGGCAATTTCTGGTATTATAGTTAAGTTCATGTGTGACCTTAGCTAGGTTATAGTATCCCATTGTTTGGTCAAGCAAGCATTGGCCTGAATGTTATTGTAAGGATATTTCATGGATTAAAATATTTGTAATCTAATGTTGTTCTAGGAAAGAAATTAAATTTAAATAGTTAACTAAATTTGACTTTACTTCTTTTTATGGTACAATGCCAGTTTTGAATATAAAAATGAGAACGTTTTATATACATATCATAATTACCAAAATAATACATATCCCAAGATCTGTATTTTTATTAAAAGTGGTCATTTTAAGAATGGATAAGATTTTCACCTTTAGTTCTCACAATTAGAGGGTGTCTGAAATCTGAGGGCCCGCAGATCCATCCACTCTGATCCTCAAGTGGCTGTAAAGTGAATAATGCCAAGAAATGACATCCCAAGATTTCTTGGTGGGAAATTTTTAAGTATATCCTGTGTATATCCTATTCAAGTAGAGATTTTATTTTTAAAATGTAACCAAATAGAACTGTACAAAAATAACCCACCAAACTACATGGATTATGTATGGGCTGTTTACATGAAGGAAACTAAGTTGATATATCACAACTCAGGCTTTGGAATATTGAGGTTGCCCTGAGGGTCAATGGAAATAATCAAACCATGTAAAATCCAATAAATAAAAAATTATTAACCTTAAATAATTTTGCTTAATGCTACACATGAAAATAATACATATCAAACTTAACAGTGTAAGTCTGACAGCGTATGAATCAAAAAGAGATTTAAAAGAATACATGAAAGATATTCTAATCAGAATTTCATAGAACATCCAGAGAAAATGGGGAATAAAAATATTTAAAAAACCTTAAGGTCTGACAATTTTCCAGAATCACTGAAAGGTATTAATTTTCAGTTACAGAAATCTCAGTGAATCCCAAGCAAAATAAATTAAAAACATATGCATTGTACACATAATATTGAAATTTTGAAATGTGTCAAAGAAAAGGATATATAGAAAGATAACCTGCATGGAAAGAGACAACAACCAAAAGCAGTGGAAATTGAATGGCCCAGATTTTTTTAACAAGCAAATAATGAAATCCAAAAGTGAATTGTCGTTAATCAATTGAGAGAAGAAAACCATTTTAATTCATAAATTCATACAAACACATTGAAAACATATCAGATCAGAGATTCTCTCACCAGACCTCCAGTCTGGACCCTTCCGTCTAAATCAGTCCACACTTTGGGAGTTGTGTGGAGGCAAATGGCCTGGGTCCCTCATCACATGGATGCAGACTATAGAGCCATTCACAGCAGTGTCATAGAACTGCACACACATCCAGGTAAAATGACCCATGTCTGCAGAGACCCTCGGGGGAACAAAAGCAGCTGAGGAGTGCCACAAAAAAATGTTCCTTCAGGGTAAAAAAAAACGAGAGAGAGAGACCATGGCAGAATTATTGGCATCATTTATTCTAGTCTCTTTTAGCTGGGCCACTAAATGCAAAAGGACTTTTTTGCCTTGGCCCAATTTTCTGAATTGACTCAATCTGGGTCCCAGGAACAGGTTACCCAATGGGAAAGAAAGCAGGGGCTAAATGTTTTCAGAAAAAGGGAGTGGGGCAAACTGATCTGCTGGAAGATAGGGCAGTATTCAGGACTTAAAAGTGTAAAGAAAATGGGGCATTCAATGAGGGAGAGAATTAAATATATTATAGGAGTTGGAGAAAAAATTCTGCACAAATACTAACAGAAAAGATTAAGATTTGCAGAGAAGGAGCAGAGGAAAGGAAGCTTTCCCCTGGAGATGAAATAATTTCACATAAATTCCAACTTAAAAATTGTACCACATAACCAGGCAAGGAACAGATGAAGAAGCACTGAGAAAATCTCAACAGTTAAACACTGGTTACTAATAAAGATCCAGAAAAGTTGGTCCAAGCACAAAGAAGTACCTTAACTCAAAGACTCTTCTCTAGGTGTTTAACAATAAAAACCCAGAGAAGAGGGAGAAACTGTCCTTTAGCGTTAGCGTATTTAAATAATCAGATACACAGACAATAGAAAAAATCACAATATATACAAAAAAAATGGGAAGATATGGCTCAGTGAATGAAAAATTTAAAAATTTAGAGGAAATGCAGCATTTGGAATAACTAATCAAAGAAGTTCAAACAAATCTAACCAACTCAAGGTGATTATGTACTATATGGATATAAAGTTAAAGCATAGTAATAAAACAATGTGTGAGCATAAGGAAGAATTTGTAAGTTTAAAAAATCATATCAGAAATTATGAGGAATAATGTTCTAATAATGGAGATTAAAAATACACTAGAGTCATACAACAACATATTTCATCAGGCAGAAGAAAGAATCAACGAACTAGAAGATAGGACATTCAAAATCATACAGTCAGAAGAAAAGACAGAAAAGAAGAATAGAAAAAAAATGTGCAATTTCTCAATGATTTGAGTGACAGCATGAAATGTCCAACCACATGTCTTATGGGTGCCCAGAAGAAGAGTAAGGAAAAGGAACAGAAAAAATATGTGAGAAAATAATGGCCAAAAATTACCCATCTTTTAAGAAATACATAAAAATACATGTTCAAGAAGCATAACATATTCCAAACAGAATAATCTCTAAACACATGCTCAAAGACACATCATAATCAAAGTGTGAAATAATAAAGATAAAGAGACACTTTTGAAAGAAGAAGGAGAAAAATGCTTTGTTCATCAATGAAAGACTTGTCTTGCAAGCATTACTGAAGGAAGTTGACGGTTAAAAGAAAAGACAGCTTCACTCCTGCCCCTTTCTGTGTGACAGCTTTATTTTCATTATTTCCACATATAGAATATTGCCCATTAGTGTACAAGCATTTTATAAGGCCATGCTGATAGACATAGCTCCTAGGTTCTTAGGGTATGTCACCAGTCTCCTGGGTTGGCAGAAGCCCTCAGGGTTGGCAGAAGTCCTTAAAGCATCATTTGGCATCTGTGTTTATTTACTATAGTATAATAGTTAAAGAACAAAAATGGTCATAATTATTCCCTTACCTATATGCATGTTTCTTTGCAATGTGATTTTGCAGCTTCTTACATCAAGTGTTGTAATAGGAGAGTGGGTGTAGCTCAGTGGTTGACTGCCAGATTCCCATATATGACGTCCTGGGTTAAATCCTTATTATCTCCTAAAAAAAAAAAAAGAGTTGAAATAACATGGATCAACTCTTATGATGTAAAATCATGAGGAAAATGTTGGGTACAAAATTGTGTCCATATATAGCTTTTTATTATTGCTTATTAAATAAATTCTAATACAAAAATATTTTAGTGGGGTCTTACTGTGGCACTGTGACTTGGATTATAGCTCACACATGTACTTTTTTTAAAAAATGTATCAATAATTGGGGTCAGAAACCATGCCAGTGGACTTACCAAAGATGACAGGGGGGTCAGGTCTTTGGGTCTGCAGTCTGTGAAGTGTCTCTCCCACTGCATTTTATATTCTTCTTTCACTGTCTTCACATTTTAAATAATGTTACCAATGAACTTGTGTCTTGCAAGTGAAGTCTTGTTAGGCAACGGGGCATGTACATGAGCAGCGGAGATGGGTACAATATGCATATGTGCTGTTCCTTCCAATTCTGTTCTCATATTGCATCCAAGATCTCCCCTGAATACAGAACTTTTGTGGATCCATGATGCATGTGAATTCAAGAAGACTCAAAAAGAATATAAGGTAAGCATGTTATGTTCAAGATTGAGTAAGTGGAATGGCTGGAGAGAAGAGAGGGAGGAAGGATATCTGCTGGAAAAAGAACTGGCTTTGAATGCAGAAAGATGGCAGTGGTGTACTAAAAAATATGAATGAACAAAGAACTTTATCATATCCTCCTTACTCATGTTATTTATCTGTGTTAGCCAATGAGTAATGCTGAAAATGATGACATAGAAGGAAAGGGAAATGAGCAAGCCAGATTTCCTTTTACTTTTAGTCCTTCCTTACATATCAGTCAGCTGAAGGTAGAGTGTTGATAGAAAGTGTGCATGTAAAGAAGTGAAGTAAACAAAATTGAGTTAGTTTTTTGCAGTATTTCCACAGTTAATGAGAAGGTGATGCATATATCTGTACTAGTTACAAAACTCAAGTCATGTTATTTTGTGATTCTAGTATACTTGTAAAATGTTCTTATAAATGCATTTAAAACTGCCATTGTGTCATAAAAAGATAAAAGATCAAATTTGTATTAGTAATTTAATTTTTATTTTTTCCTTCCTTAAAACAAAAGTAAATATTAAGAAAAAGTAACAGACAACCAGCAAGATGGCAGCAGAGTAAGGAGCTCCTAGAGTCGGCTTATGCTACAAGGCAGTTAGTAATTACCCAGAGCTATCTAAAACACCTTTCAGGGGCTCCAGGAGACCAGGAGAGCATCCTGCAACATCCTGGAAAGAATGGGAGGTGAAGACTGCCCATCTGCAGAGAAGATTAGTAAGTAGAGCCCTCCATGCCACTGAGACCAGTGCCCATCCTCCACTGGTGGCATAAACTGCCTC
>JAQZBX010100592.1:0-11351 GCA_029593785.1 Cabassous unicinctus | reverse complement strand
CATATGAGAGGCCCCGGGTTCGCTTCCCGGCGCCTCCTTGTGAGGGCAGGCCGGCTCGCGCGGCGCCGTGGGCTGATGCGGCAAGACCTCACAGCAAGGGGGAGATAAGCAGACACAGAGAAGACACGCAGCAAATGGACACAGCAGCACAAGCAGCAAGGGGGGGATAAATAAATAAAATAAATAAATCTTTAAAAAATAAATAAATAAATAGTATTAAAAAAAAAAAATGGAAGCATGAAGAAGACAGGGGTTTCTACAGTCTTGCACTCTTGTTCACTGCTTCCCTGGAACAGTTCTTGGTACCTGACAAATGTTGCACAAATTTTTTTACAAAGGGATGGCTCTAGGATCCAGCATGAAAGCACTGTATGCTTTTACAGATGATGAGATGACAGCTTTGCGTTTCTTCTTTATGACTTGGGATGTAATAAGATGTGTACTGATCCTCTAATATGCTATAGCTTCATCCAATGTCTCAAAAGTGCAAAGAACCTTAGAACCAGGAAACTATAACAAATCAACATTACCACAGTGGCAGAAAGTGGTAACATCCTAAGCTCTAGTAGTCTTAAGTAAGAATGATGGCTGTTAGTGACTATGCTTATTTACTTATTGTCCCTCCAAGCCAAACCCCACCCCTCACCCAACCCTAATACTCTACTTTCTGATTCTGGGGCTGGCTAAGATTCTGCAAATTCTCTGACTCCCTCAACCAGTTGGGTTTTGATTACTTTCTACCAATGGAAGTTAAAGGTAAGAAACTGGAAGAGAGGAAGAAAGCAGAAGGGACTTTCTTTTTGTTCTAACTCTTGTCAGATTCCTAGTTGCTGAGGAAAACTATAGCTTCAATTCTTATGGCACTCCCAACAGTGGCTGCTCTGTGTCCCCAAAGGTACCTGCACAAGCTGGAGATTCCCCTTTTAGTGATCTAAGCACTAGCCCCCCCAGTGTCTCCCTCAAATGTGCAAGCATGGGCCATAGGAGATCCCTTCTCTATGCTCCAAAGATCTGGCAACACCTTCTCTTCCTTTATGTTTCCCAAGGCTTAAGGGTGAATGCTGCTTGCACAGTTCCTTACATCCAGGTTACAAGACCATTGTCAATTTTTTCTTTCATCCTTCCAGCCCTTGTGTAACTAACTGCCTGCATTAAATCCCTCTATTGGAAATACCTGGCATGGTTTTTGTTTTCATAACTGGACCCTGATTTATAGAGCAGCCCAACATATAATGTTAAATATCTACAGACATTTTCATTGTTGGAGTAGGAAGAATTTGAATTTACAAATGGTCACATAGCTTAAAGAATGAGCCTGTCATCTTTGGCAGCCTTTTTTTTTGTATTCCACAGTTTGCCAGTTTAATACGCAAAAGATCAGCTCTAGTTTTTACTTAAATTTCAATTCATTATCTTCAAGACTTCACTGTAATTCAGAATCTATGTTAGCCTTTGTCTCCCAAATCTTACATAAACAAAACAAAACAAAACAAAGATGTTGTCTTTTGAAAGTTTGTAGAGACAAGAAGAAAATATAGGAGAACAAGAGACAATGGGTATATGTATGAGTGAGAGAAAAGCCCTTCTGTCTTCCATAAGAAATTCTAAATTCAAAACCAAGAGAATCTGAATAAAGCCAGCTCTGTCACATTGCTGGCTTTTGGACCTTGACAAATCTTTACTTTTTGGGTCTCAGTTTTCTCATCCTTAAAAGTCAAAGCTGACAAGATATTTAAGATTCCTTTAGGCTATAAAAACCTATTGTTTTATGTAAACAGAAGACCATAAAACTATAGGAAAGCTTGACTTAAACTTGACTGGTCTTATTCTCACAGCTTTGCTACTTCTCCCAAACATCAACAGCCATGATTTAGAAATTATACATTCAGATCTTAGTTTCTGACCACCTTGGAGTAATCAGACTTAGTCTCCCAAAGCATGCAACTATAGAATTGTACTCAATATATAAAGCCACTGTTTTTAAACATTGGACAACAGGAAGCACAGGATGGCAATCCTACAGAAAAGGGAAACACTCGTATAGTGTATGTATGTTCATGTATGAATGATATACTTCAATAAATTGTTTTTTTTTTTTTTGTTTTTTTTTTTTTAAAAAAAAAGGAGACACTCAAAAGGAACCCCAGTTCACCCTGGCTTTCAGGCTGGTAGCACTTTCCAGACTGCAGCACTGAGAGGTGGTGCTGGAACAGAGAGCTCTAATCTCTATGACTTGAGGCAGCAGATATTAGAGTTTGGGGCAGCTGAAGCTAGGAAGAAGGAGGTGGCAGAAATTCCTGTACGGGGTTCCCATTGGTCCTGGGCTCAGGACTGGGCTCCACAAGTGCAAAGTGTCAATCTCTCCTTTGTACTGCTCCACCCATTCCCCTCTCACCCCAGGAGATCTACCTGGCCAACTTCACCATCACCACTCCACCTGGAGAAGGAGAGATTGACATTACCCTCCATTCTTCAAAATCAAAAAGGAGAATTCACTAAATAGTGGCTTGACGCATTATTTCCTTCCCTGCCACTACCTTGGACTAGTCTTCCCATGAATATTATTTATAGCTATCTCTATATTGATATTATCAATTTCACAGTCAACTTCTTGAAGGGGAGAAGGAAACTACTTAATAGTGAGAAGAATCACGTAAGCAAGAAATAAGAGGAAATTAAATCGATTGTTTAATAAACAAATGGGAACTAAGTAGTAAACATAAAGAAAATTCTTTAATGCAAGTTAAATTAATTTAAATTGCATTTCTGAGTTTAGAAGGCATTAATTTTAGAAGAATGGAGTATTCTATGGACACCAAAAACCAATGAGAGTTCAATGGAAAGAACATAAGTATAAAATGCTTTTTCTTAAAAGAGGAAAACAGTGATGATTGTATTTTTTGTTGCATTTATATTTATTTTGTTTCTACAAAGCTCAAAACACTTTTATGTCCGTATTTCTAAATCTTTTTCTTTCTTTTTAATGTGACAACTTCAGTCAGAATTAACAATGAAACATTTACTAAAGTTAATATTTGCTTCCAGTTTCTGAGGAAGAATTACGAAGAAATTTTATCTTCCATTTTGAAGGATATTAAAAGTATACTATCTTGATTAATTTCAATAGAGGAAATGTTTTTTTTTAACTCTCACAATTACCATTATTTACTAAGAACAATTAAGACCAACCCTTTGAAAATGCCTTGTTTTCCATTGTAAAATTGCCAGGATAAAAATGGAGAATTAAAATACAAGAAACAGAAATCTCATTGGCAAAGCTAGGAAAACAATTGTTTGAAAAATAGTCAAGTATAATATCGTCACAAGATCTTACTTATAAACAAAAGTTATTTAAATCAGAAAAAAAACTTGCAGGTTTTTCTCACTAAACATTCAAAAATAATTCAGTCAAGTATCAACCTCAGTTCATATGGTGTTTTGGTTGTTATTGCTGCATAACAAAACACCCAACATTTAGTGGCTTAAAACAATAACTATTTCATTTATGATTCTGTAATCTGGCCTGGGCTCAGCTGTGTGAATCTTCTGCTTGTCTTGACAATTGTCACACCCAAGGCTACATTTGGCTGGCTGGAAAGCCAGAATCTGGGCTCAGCTGGGATATGAATGGGAGTTTTTCTCTCCACTTTCAATCCCTAGATAGACATAGAAGTAGCTGTAGATGTAGAAGTAGACACAGATGTAGACATAGACATAGACATAGATACAGATATAGATATAGATACACCTATGTAGTTTCAGGACCCCATCCTCTCTATGTGTATAGTCTCTCCATATAGCATATAACATGGCGGCTCAGGACTTCCAAGAACATTAAAAAAAAAAAACAAATGGTCAGTCCTTCACCATGCCTGGACATGGAAGTTCCAGAGTCCACTGCTTTATAGTGGTCAAAGCAATCACAGGGCCAGCCAGATTCAAGGTGATTAGAAACAGACATCATTTCTTGATGGGGAGTGGTGAGGCAACATTACAAAAGAACATGTAGGATGGGAAATATTGTTGCAACCATCTTTGGAAATGTAATTTACCAGATCTGGTATATAATGTGTGAGAAGCTTGATAAGCAAATGATACATGTAAAAGGACAGTAGGGATCAAATTTAATGCACCCAAAAGGAAATCTCATTACAACAAGCATATTTTGTTCCCATAATACAAAATAAGAACTCTTTACCCATTAAGCAATAACTTCCCATTCCTCCTCCCCTCAGCATCTTGTAACATCTAATTTACCTTCTGTCTCTATGAATTTGCTTATTTTAGATATTTTATATACATGGAATCACACAATACTTGTCCTTTTGTGCCTGGTTTATTTTCACTAAGCATAATGTTTTCAAGGTTTATCCATGTTATCGCATGTATCAGAACTTCATTCTTTTTTACAGCTGAATAATATTCCATTGTATGGATATACCACATTTTGTTTATCCAGTCATTTTGATGGACACAGGTTGTTTTCATCTTTTCACTATACAACAAGCATCTTACATAAAGGGTATGTTTTACCTACAGGAAATGGAAAGCCAGTTTTCTCCTGGGAGATAAAATACATGAAAGAGGTACAACTATAAAGATATTCATTCATTCATTGAACACTTTCAAATATTGAGTAAGCTTGTCTTATACCCCAGGTACAGTGTAAATTTTTGAATATCATTTTCATACTTTTTTCCAACTACCACCACCATAATTTTGTTAAAAAGAAGTAATGAGATCATAAGAACCACAAAAGCAGCTGTCATGTTTGGGGAGGTTACTATGTGTTAGGAGCTATGCTAAGCATGGCTCCTCTGAATCTTTTCAAAGACCTGCCAGGCAAGTCCCCTTATAACCCATTTAACAGGTGAGTAAACTGATACCTGGAAGGGTTAAACACTTGCTGAAAGTAGCACAGCTCCCTAAAATCCTGGTTAATAGATTGGCTGAGGAAATCTTAGCTACCTAGAACATCAGAATCTACTTTGGAAATTTTGTTGGTTATATTTTTTCTTTTACTTCAAATTTTACCAAATCAAGGTCCTCTGGAATGAGAGTGCTCCTTGCTAAGCCGTGAGGTGGTACTGGGTGTCCAGAATGCCTGAGGTCTCTATGCTGTGCCTGGATCCCCATATACATTCAAGAACACATCAGGGGAGTGGATGTGGCTAAAGTGGTTGAACGTCTCCTTCCCACATGGGAGGTCCCGGGTTCAATCCCTGGGGCCTCCTAAAAACAAAAACAAACAACAAGCAAATAAATGAAACAACCAACTCAGGGGAACCGATGTGGCTCAGTGGTTGAGCGCTGGCTTCCCACATTTGAGGTTCTGGATTCAATGCCCAGCCTCAAAAAAATAAAGAGGACATCATCCTTAGAACACTCTGATTAGTTAGAGTTTTTCAGAAAGAAATGCCATAGGACACTGTTACCCAACTCCCTCTCAGCAAAGACATGGTGCTCGGCCCCACTGCAGCCAGAAGCCCTGGCTCTCCTCACACAAAACTCTGAGCAATGGCCAGCACCTTGGAACACTTGCCTTCCCTCTGGCGGAGGCTGGTGGAAACGGGTGTCCTCATTTGGGTGCCCACAGGGTTCCTATTGTCTTCAATGAAGACCACATTGTTAAAGCCCAACCTGTGGTCACCCGGGGTCCAGGCATGCAATGCCCCACAAGGAGTGCCTTTATCTTCTGTCCCCTGATGGCTGGCAGGATGCGGTCGCCCACATTGCCCACCTCATTCTTGTTATAGACATGGGTGCAGCGAGGAGGGCAATGGTACAGGGTGGTCCCCAGGGCACTGCGGTCATCTTCTGAAATGCACCAAGGCTCCCAATGGTGCTGAAATAGCTGTGGCTGGGTGTTCTGCTTACATGGGTGAAGGGGATGCAGAGCTCAGCACAGAGAGCCATGGGGATCCTGAGACGGCAAATCCTTAAACTCCCATTTTTTCAGAAGCTCAACCCTATTGCTCCCTGCCACGATAGCTTTCTATAGCGTGGCTTCCAGCACTCCTTCAGCCTGGATGGAAAAACACCACGCTTTTCTCAAACAGCAACCCAATTGTCTTGAGTCCAAATGTGAAACTGCTCTTTCCCACTCTTCCTGCTTCTGCCTCCCACCAGGCTCCCGCATGGATCTCTGCTGATCCAGAATGTTCCCTCCTTAGGGTGGGATGCTTCCTCACACATTCAGCCAGAGGAAGAAGTGGACAGACCAGGAGGCAGCCACCGAACAGCCTGGGGGTGAGAGAGGAGTGAGTAGGGGAAGAAGAGGGAGGGGGCTGGTGAGCCTGAGCAGATAAGAATCTAGCATTCTCCCTCCTTTTCCTTCTTCCTCGGCACTGGCCGCCCAGGCTCACCACCCTGTGCCTTTTAACTGTCAGGGAGCCAGTGCCAAATGCTGGGCCAAGTCACCACCAATGACATGTGAGCTGTGTGTGTTCCAAAAGGACCTTCCTGCCTTTCTGCAAGAAAAACAAACTTGAGCTGGACCCCAACAAACATGACAGGAAAAATAACAACCCTTGTCGAGGCCTGATACTGAGGACGGCTGTTCTCCCCACCCCCCCGGGAGCCGGTCCCCTTTTCTGGCTCTAAGAAGGAAGACGAGGTGTGGTGTGTGGAGCAGCCAGGGCTGTTTCTTGTGCCTTCACAGTCTTCCCCATGCCACAGTGCGCTATAAACTCTGTAGAATCACCCCACTGTACAGAGAGGCAAGTCAGTGGCTCTGAGTAACACTCCGGTTAAGCGACGGCATTAAATCCAGTCCCAATAGTGTCTGACGCTATAGTTCTTACTTCTGTTTTTTAGCAATATCAGAAAAATGAGAGTTCAGAATTAATACTGTTTTTCAGTCCACTTCCTAGAAAGAAATGCTAAAAGTCATTAAGGAAAACAATTGGCATATAGAATAAATCAATAATATTAAATATTATTATTACATCAAATGACGCTTCTTCATCAAACTTATCAGCCCTCCACCTGGTACACACACCAACGTGCTCAAAAATTAAACAGCGGGAAGCGGGAGTGGCTCAGTCGATAGAGCCCCCGTTTACCATGTGTGAGGCCCCGGGTCCCCTTCCCGGGGCCTCCTTGTGAGAGCAGGCCGGCCCACGCGGCACGAGGGGCTGATGCAGCGGGACCTCACAGCAAGGGGGAGATAAGCAGACACGGAGAAGACACACAGCGAATGGACACAGCAAGCACAAGCAGCAAGGGGGGGATAAATAAATAAATAAATAAATCTTAAAAAAAAAAAAAAATTAAACAGAGGGTTGAATTGAATTGAAAATAGCTTTTTTTTCAGGGCTAGAATAATCAATACCATGGGACTGTACAGCATAGTAAAACCTCATGCGAAATATGAATATGGGTAATGTTACATATATAAGATATTCTTTGAAACAGAACAAATGTATGTTGATGTTACAAGATGTTAATATCAGACAAAAAAAAACCATTATGCTAAGTGAAAGAAAACAGGCATAAAGTAATATGTATTGGGAAGCGGGTGTGGCTCAATCGATAGAGCTCCCGTTTACCATATGAGAGGCCCCGGGTTCGCTTCCCGGGGCCTCCTTGTGAGGGCAGGCCGGCCCGTGCGGCGCGATGGGCTGATGCAACAAGACCTCGCAGCAAGGGGGAGATAAGCAGACACAGAAAAAACACACAGCAAATGGACACAGCAAACACAAGCAGCAAGGGGGGGATAAATAAATAAATAAATAAATCTTAAAAAAAATAAAAAAATAAAAAATAAATAAAAAAGTAATATGTATTGTATGATTCTATTTTTTATTATGTAAACTTAAATCAATTTATAAAGATGAAATTAGATTAGTGGATATGGAGAACTGCGGAAGGATAAAGGGATTGAGAAGTGACTGCTAAGGGATATGGAGTTTTTCTTTTTGGAGTAATGAAATTGTACTAAAATTTTTTATGGTGATGAATGCACAACACTGCAATTATACTAAAAGTCATTGATTATACGCTTTGGATAGATTGCATAGTATGTGAATATATCTCAATAAAACTGCTTTAAAATAAATAAATAATTATGCAAGAATAGCCAGAAATAGTAGCTTTGTACAGCAGGGGAAGCACAGAGAGATTGAGAGGTGATGAATTTTTTGTTTGATGAATTTTTTGGTTTTTGTTTATTATTATTATTATTGAAAAAATAAAAATGCTCTAATAATGAGTGCAGTGATAAATGTACAACTATGTGCTTATGCCAAAAACCATTGATTGTACACTTTGGGTGGATTGTATGCTTTACTAATATGTATCAATAAAATTGATTTGTTAAAAAAAAAAAAAAAGGATCAATACATAGACATCTAGTAGATCTGTTTCAAGTCTGGCTGAGAAGGAGGGAAAAATACTAAATTGTGCTGATATATTGTCCCTATGTATACCTTCCTGTAGTGTTCAACTTATTCTATGAATACAATCTAATAACAACACTAATAGTAGTATATTCAGCATCTTATTATTATTAGAGCTAAGCTTTAAAGTGCAGTCTAGGGCACTTGCATTAGGAATTGTGCAAATCTGTTTGTCTGAAGATTTTAGTGCAGCCCCAAGAAAGCTTTTTCAGGCTGAGAACACAATGAGCCACCAATTCTGATGATTTACTTTAAAAAATGAAGGACAACAGCAAAACCCTATTTTTGCCTATCTATATTGCACTAATAAGCTTTTCAGAGAGAAATGAAAATTTTTTGAACTGTGCTATTTAATATCTTGAAAAATTCTTCTAAGCATAAACTCTTCCACTCCGCCAATTCTTTTTTCAGAGGCCTATAAATATAACTTCAAAACCACAATATGATAGGGTCACTATAAAAATGGAAAATTATGCAACTGTCTCACTCATAACTTTCTAAATCAAATATTAGCACAATGATTCCAGCAACATATAACATAGATAATTCATTGCATATTAGTTGACTATATTCCACAATTGCAAGGTTAGTTTAATATTCAAAAATCACTCAAGTAACCACTATATTAATCAATTCATTACTAGACTAATAGAATATAAAAGAAGCAAATATATGACCATCTCAATAGTTGTTGAAAAAAAGCATTTCATAAAATTCAACACCCATTCTTGATTTGTAAAAAGTTCTTAGCAAACTAAATATAGAAAGGAACTTCTTTTACCTATTAAAGGATATTTACAAAAATCTTATAGCAAACCTCATGCATAATGGTTAAGTGTTTAAATCTTGCACTTTGGTATTGGAATGAGAAAAAGATGCCTGCTATCACTACTTCTATTCCACATTTTAATGGAGGGCTAAACTGATTGGTAAGGAAAGCAAAAAAAATAAGTTAAATGTATATGCATTGAAAAGTAAAAATTACAAAAAAATTATTACTCACATATAATGATGTTGTATGAAGAAAATCCAAAAGGGGAGCAGATGTGGCTCAAGCAGTTGGGCTCCCGCCTCCCACAAGGGAGGTCCCGTGTTCAGTTCCCAGTGCCTCCTGAAAAAACAAGGAAGAGACATGGACAATAAGCAAAAGAAATGAAAACAACAACTTGGGAAAGCCAATGTAGCTCAGTAGTTGGGGGCCAACTTCTTATGTACAAGGTCTGAGGTTCAGTCCCCAGTCGCAGTACCTAAAAAAAAAAAAAAATCCCATTGAAGAATTAACTATATACCTTTAGAATTAATAAAGTCAATTAAAACTTACATAAAGGTAGATGAAGAAATAGAATATCAGGATGTACTATCCAAAAAGTCCATTGTGTGTTTTGAAAGGGGGGAGTATGTAAGGGTAGAAATGAAATAAGATTGCATGATTTGATTATGTTTGAAGTCGGGTGATGGGTATTTGGAGTCTGCTATACTATTCTGTCTACTTTTGTATATATTTGGGGATTTCATAATAAAAAATGTTTAAAAAAATAAATGAAAGTTTGAAAGTATTTCAAAATTAAAAGTTTAAAAAAAAATTTAAAGGGAGTTTTGTTGCTGGATACAAGACAAATATACAAAAATAAATTATATTCCTATATATCAGTAAAAAGGAGTTAGCATATATTTTTGATATACCTTTACAGTAGTATAACAAATAACCAAGTATAAATCTTTAAAACTTGCACAAGATTTCTATAGTCATCTGACTATAAACCATGATTCATGGAAATTGAAGAAGGAATAAAATGGAGCAGAATATCAAGTTCACAGATTAGAAAATCTAATGCTGTAAAAATGTCAATCTCTCACAAAATCATCCATAGATTAAATGTAATGCCTAGGGAAGCGGGTGTGGCTCAGTGGATAGAGACCCCGTTTACCATATGGGAGGCCCGGGTTCGCATCCCGAGGCCTCCTTGTGAGGGCACGACAGCCTGAGCGGTGCGGTGGGCTGATGCAGCAACCTCACGGCAGGAAGCGGGTGTGGCGCAATGGATAGAGCACCCGTTTACCATATGAGAGGCCCCGGGTTCGCTTCCCGGCGCCTCCTTGTGAGGGCAGGCCGGCTCGTGCGGCACCGTGGGCTGATGCGGCGAGACCTCACAGCAAGGGGGAGATAAGCAGACACAGAGAAGACACACAGCGAATGGACACAGCAGCACAAGCAGCAAGGGAGGGGATAAAGAAAATAAAAATAAATAAATCTTTAAATGTAATGCCTATAAAAATCTAAATGGTATGTGTATATATGTATAACTTGAGAAACTAACTCAGCCCTGGGAGTCATGTCCCACGCCAGGGAGAAAGTAGTAAGTTTATATTCTGAGTTTGGCTTAGAAAGGCCAAATTTGAGCAACAAGGAAGCTTTCAAAACATAACTCTTAGGCAATATATAATACTAAGCTAAGTTTCAATTGCACAAGAAAAAGTTCATAAGTACAATCATCAATATCAAGGGCCTGGTGTAATGGTCTGTCTTCCTTCACTAGACACTGCACATGTACTTGGGAGATTCTTGCCATTCTATTAGAGAATGTAGCAGGACTCCCCAGGATGGGAGTTTAATATTTTCTTGCTTATTGTGTGGGTCTCCACCCACTGAGATAACACACTATGATAAGATGAACACTTACATATTCCATAGAAGAATGCCCCAGGTGCCCTATCCCACATATCCCCCCACACCAGATACCCTACACCAGTAACCCTCCCCTGTCATATTTGCCAAAAGAACATTCCCACCATTGCAGTTTTAACCACAGCCCTGCAAATCCCCAGAGTTCACCTGCTCCTTCCTCCAACCCTCCCCTCAGTTCCACGGAGAGTCCAACCCAACCCCCCTCCCCCACTCTATTCACCCTCACAGACCAGCACAGTCGAACCCAATCACATCATTGCACCACT
>JAQZBX010100591.1:0-11350 GCA_029593785.1 Cabassous unicinctus | reverse complement strand
TGAGAGGCCCCGGGTTCACTTCCCGGCGCCTCCTTGTGAGGGCAGGCCGGCTCGCATGGGGCCGTGGGCTGATGTGGCAAGACCTCACAGCAAGGGGGAGATAAGCAGACACAGAGAAGACACGCAGCGAATGGACACAGCAACACAAGCAGCAAGGGGGGGGATAAATAAATAAAATAAATAAATCTTAAAAACAAAACAAAAAAAACCATATGTGGGGGAGCAGATGCTTCCCATGTACAAGGTCCCGGGTTTAATTCCCAGTACCACCTAAAAAAAAGAAAAACAAAACAAACAAAAAATACATATGTGGGTGTATTGGGAGTGAGGTGACCACGGGCTATCATTCCAACTGAATTCAACTGAAAACTCTGAACAGAATGCAAAAAGCAACTACCTAAAGACTTTAAGAAGTAAACAACAGAAGGGGGATTGGAAACAAGGGGGAAAACTGGAAAGAGGACGATAATGGGGTGAAGAACAGGCTCTTTTTAACAAATCAATTTAATTGATACATATTAACAATGCATCCAAAGTGTACAATCAATGCTATTCGGTGTAATCACATAGTTGTGCATTTATCACTTCAATCCTTCAAGCACTTTCATTATTCCAATAATAGACAAAAAAACAAACAAAACTCATCATCTCTAAATCTCTCTATGCTTTCCCTGCTGTACATACCTGCTATTCTTTTCCCTTCCCTCCAGTATATTTGTATTTATATTTTGTAAAAACTGTCTTATATATGCAATATCACCTATATCCGTGTTTCACATGAGGTTTTATCTTATACAGTCCCATGTTACAGTTTTTAGCTTTTCATCTAGAAATACACATGACCTTAGACTTTCCCTTTCAACCAATGTCATACCCATATAATTGTTCTGCTAGTTACAAACACCATGATGTGCTTTCACCAGGACATGGCTTATTATTCCCCATTTTTCCCAGAGTTGACCTGAGGGCAGGCTGGATACTGGAACTGTGCATCAGGCACAAACAGCAAAAACTCCAGGAGAAACCGCCCTTTCCAGCCAGAGGACTGGGAAAAGGGAATCCTGGGTGCTGGAGATTGGGAGGGGATCCATTTCTTTTCTTTTCCCTGTTTTTCTTCCTCCAGTCCTAGCCCCAGCTACTGAGCTGCACTGATGGCAGTACAGGATTCAAAAACCCCAAGAAAAGGCCATCTCTCTAGCCAGAGGAACTTGGAAAAGGGAAGCCTATTCTGTGATGAGTAGGGGAGAATGTGATGTTTTTCCTCTCTTCTTTTGCTGTCTCACTGGGAAGAAAACTCCAGCTGTGGGAAACTACCTGACAACTTGGGAGGCCAATATTCTGAAAGAACACCATCATTCTCCTGGAAGAAACAAGAAAAGAGACACCTGAGAGCTGGAAAGTATGGGAGAAATCATGGAGAGAAGAGAGCTGGAAAAGGGCAACCCCTACTGTGTATGAACCAAGATATGCCCTGGGCATGCACACAATGGGCCTGGAGAAGCACAGATGGGTCTTCAAACCCAGAACCACCATATAAACCATCGCTCAAGTCCCAGACTAAGCTCTGGGTGCAGCAAGCTCCAGGCAGACCCAAAGTGCACAGCACAATCTCTGAAATTTCTACTGATATCAGAACCACTGTGAGATAGAGCATGAAGTCTGACTCCAACAAGTTAACCGCCTGCTAAAACAAAGAAATATAAATATCAACATTCTTCAAAGGACTTAATAGCAGCCAGAATTTCACAACAAAATATTCAAAATATTCACAGTAAAATCCAAAACTACTTGCTATACAAAGATCCAGGAAAATCGGACTAATAGTCAAGGAAAGAAGCAATCAACAGATGCTAATTCCAGGATGGCCCAGATGTTGGAATTATCAGAGATTTTCGAGCAACTGTTACAACCATTCTCCATAAGGTAAAGGTGAACACTGTTGTAATTAATGAGACAGAATTTTTATCAGAAAAATATGAATTATTAAAAGGTCCCATATAGCAATCTTAGAACTTAAACATACAGTGTCTGAACTTAAAAAATTCACTGGATGGGCTCAATAGCAAAATGCAGATGACAAAGGAAAGAATTAGTGAATCTGAAGATAGATGAATAGAAATCATGCAATCTGAGGAACAAAGAAGGGAAAAAAAAGACTAAGAACAAAAAAAGGAACAAGTCCTTAGCAACCCGTGGAAAAATAATCCAATGGTCTGACATTCATATCAATTGAGACTAAGAAGAAGAGAAGAAAGAAATAAGTGCAGAAAGAATATTTGAAGAATTAAAGGCCCGAAAATGTCTCAGACTGAATGAAAGACAAGACTGAAGAATATCAGCAAACCCCAATGAAGTGACCAAGCACATCATAATTACATTGTTGAAAACAAGATAAAGGAAAAATCTTAATGGCAGCCAGAGAAAAGCAGCACATTAGATTCAAGGGTACAAGGGCTTGAAAGATTGCAGATTTCTCATCAGAACTCATAGAGGCCAGAATACAGTAGCATAAAATCTTAAAAGTAATGAAAGAAAAGAACTGTTAAGACAGAATTTTATATTCAACAAAAATATCCTTCAGGAATGAAGGCAAAAGAAAGACCACTCAGGCAAAAAAAACACAAAACAAAACAAAAAATACCTAAGAACTTGCTTTAGGCCTCTACTAAAAGAAATGATAAAGTTCCACAGGTCAAAGGAAATTAATTCCAGAGGGAAACATGGATGTAAGGATTCAATGAAGAGTAACAGAAATGAGACAACCTGGGTAAGTATAATAAACTACTTTATTCCAGTAAGTCCTTTAAAATTTTATGACCATTGAAAGCAGAAATTATAACATTGTCATGGGTTTTTTCAGTTATGTAGATATCATAAATATGACAATTATCAGATTAAGTGGGAAGGTAAAGTTACAAGGCTTGCATGTTTTAATTGAAGTGGTACAAAGTTAACTCTAAGTAGACTGTACAGCTATTTGTGTATGTGTAAATCCCTAGAACTGAAATAATAATAGAGAGAGATCTAGGCAAATAGCCAAAAGATAAATTAAAATAAAGTACTAAAAATATACAAATAATCCAAAAGAAATCAGGAAACGGGGAAGAGAGGAACAAGAAAAGTGGAGTAAAAGAAAATAATAAAATGGTAGACCTGAATCCAACCATATAAATAATTACATTAAATATAAATGGTCCAAACACATCTTTTAAAAGATAGATCAGATAAGATTTTTAAAAATTATTATTCAACTATATGCTGTCCACAAGACACTTACCTTGAATATACTGGACTAAACAAGTTAAAAGTAAAAGGACAGAAAGGATATACCATGCAAACACTAATCATAAGAAAGCTGTAGGGGCTATATCATTATCAGGCAAAGTAGACTTCACAACAGTCCTAGATCTTGAATTCAATTAAATTGAATATGTGGTTGAAAAACTCCCAATAAAGAAACTTTTAAGCCAGATGATTTTGTTGGTAAATTCAACCAAGCATTTCAGAAAGATATACTACCAATTCTACACAATCTCTTCCAGAAAACTGAAGAGGAAGGAATACTTAGTTCATTTTATGCAGCCAGTAGTATACTGATAGCAATGCCAGAGAAAGACAGGAATGGAAAAAAAAAACAAAAAAAAAACTACAGTACACTATCCCTCATGAACAGAGAGGCAAAAATCTCAGCAAACTATTAATAAATCAAATCTAGAGATATATAAAAAGGATAAGCTATCACAGTCAAGTGGAGTCTACCCCAGGAATGCAACAATGATTCAACATTCAAATATCAATCAACGTAATTCATCATACTAACAGAAAAATGTTAAGAAAAAACATATAAACATATCAATAAAAGCAGAAAATGCACCTAACAAAGTTCAATATCTCTTCATAATATTAAAAATAAAATTCTCTCAGCAAACTAGGAATAATTGGAAACTTGCTCGAACTGCTTAGGGGCATTCCAAAGGAAAAACAAAAACAAAACTATTAGCCTTAACTGCAAAAGACCGAATGTTTTCTCCCTAAGATAGGAATAAGGCAAGGATATCTACACTTCTATGTAATATAAACTGAAGTCTTAGCCATTGTGATGAGACAAGAAAAAGAAACAAAAGGTACACAAAGGACTTTTATTCAGCATTAAAAATTCTCAAAGCTTAATCATAAGAAAACAAAAACCCAATATTTAAAAACAGACAAGATAACTTCAGTGGATTAGAGGACAAAAGACCTTCAAAGGCTGACTCTTTCCAGAAACACAGAAAATGGCAAAAAAAAAAAAAAAATTATCAGAATCAACCTTATCAGAACCTTTAAAGATAGTCAAAGGTTTATAGAAACCAAGAGGATGCTTAACCAAGAGAAAGGTGACTTAAATTGGGTAGAACAGCTTTGGGGCATTTTACCTTAGCCATGCCCACCCACCTCCCTGCATATCAGTGGTCTTGAAGGCACCAGCCCATGTTCCTGGTGTGGCTATCTGGTTCAAGAGGAAGCAGAGTGGACCTGTTTCCAAGGATATGAATTTGTCTCTTTGGACCTTACTTGGTTTCCTTGGAGGACTGGTGCAAAGGGTTTCCATTTGTTTCTCCTAACTTAGAACTCTATCAGGGCAGAGCAGCTATGTGGAGGACATTCCCTAAAAACAGTGAAAGACAAATGAAAAACCTGTTGCCACCTGGGGCAAAAAAAAAAAAAAATAAATAACAGTTGTGGCAAATAATGGACATTCCAAAAATCTGGGAAGAAAAGCTAGGGAGTGAGATATTTTGGAGTACAGGTGTTTCAAAAAGCTTGGTATAAACTGGGAACCAAGAAAGCCATAAGCATGCTAAGGGCAAGATGCATGCTCAGAAAACACCTGAGAGGACCCTAAGCTTTCTCCTAAGGCTGGTCTTTAAGCTCAATGCAAGCAGGACATGAAGGCTAAGACAGAGTTGTAAATGGTCTGACTATGCAGTGAAGAGTGTTCAAAAGACAGCCAATTTGCAAAAAATATAGAGAGCTTTTCTTTTTCTATTATTTCTTGTGTTTTTTTCCAAATTACAGTCTTCAAAATGTCCACTTTTCAACAAAATATTATGAAGCATGCAAAGTGTAATAGACAGCAAAAGGTACACTGATGCAAAATACCAGAAATCTGTTGGCTTTTATAAAGGGTATTTATTTGGAGTAAAAGCTTACATTTACAAGGCCCTAAAAAGTCCAAATCAAGGTTACTTCCTCACCCAAGTCTGTTGCCACATGTTAGAGCAAGGTGGCAGGTGACCTCTGCCTGGTCTCTCCTTCCTCCTTCTTCTTAAGGCTCCGTGGGCCCAGCTTCTTCTGATCTCAGCTGTAGGCTGGCATAGGGCTTGTCTCTCTTCCCTGGACATTAGCTGTTTGAGCCTTCTCCTTTCTGTCAAATGGCAGGACTGAAACGACCAAGTTCTCTCCTCTTCCATATCTTCTTCTTCTTCCATGTCTTCTTCTGTGTGTTTCTGTGTGAGTGTCCATTTATATAGCCCACGAAGGGGGCGGGGACTCAACCCTGGGTTACACCCTACCGCTGTGGTTGAATCAAAGCCCTAGTCTTAACATAATTTAATCAAAGACATCTCAGCTGAATCTAATACAATCAAAGGGGATCATGCCAAGATGAACAGACCAGTTTACAAACATAATTTTCCTTTTTGGAATTCATAAATAATCTCAAACTGCCCCACAAAGAAACAGGAAGTATGACCAATTCACAGGAAAGAAAAAAATTAAAAGAAACTGACCTGAGGAAGCACAGATAATGACTTATGAGACAAAGACATTAAATAAACTCTCTTAAATATGCTCAAAGAGCTAAAGAAAACCATGGTCAGAGAACTAAAGGAAAACAGGAGAATGATGTCTCAATAAAGAGATAGAACTTTTTCTAAAAAAAGAACCAAACAAAACGTATCAAGGTAGAAAGTAAAACAACTATAATGAAAAATTAACTAGCGGGGTTCATAAGCAGATTTGGACAGAAAGAAGAAAGAAAAGCAAACTCTTGAAGATAGGTAAAATGAAATTAATCCAGTCTGAGGGGCAAAAAAAAGTTAAGAAAAATGAACATAGCTTAAGCATATATGCAGATCTGTAACAGGATTCCCTGAAGGAAAGAGAGGACAGAGAAAGGGGCAGAAAAAATATTTGAAGAAATAATGGCTACAAACTCCCCATGTTTGATAAAAGACATGAATCTACACATTCAAGAAACTCAATGACCCCCAAATAAGTTAAACTCAAAGGCTCTACACTGAAGTACATTAATATCAATATGTCAAAAGCCAAAGATAAAGAGAGAATCTTAGAAACTGGGAGAGAGAAGTGACATACAAGGGATTCTCAACAAGATTAACAGTCTATTCTCACCAGAAACCATGGCAACCAGCAGGCAGTAGGATGACATACTAAAAGTGCAGAAAGAAAAAAAAAAGCTGTCAATCATGAATTCTATAACCTGCAAAACTAGCCTCCAAGAATAAAGGAGAAATTTAAACATTGCCAGATAAATAAATGCTGAGGTAATCCATTACTTGTAGGCCAGCTCTACAATAAATGCTAAAGGGAATCCTTCAGGCTGAAATGAAAGGACAATAGACAGTAACTCAAAACTGTATGAAGAAATAAAGAATATGTGTTTAGGTAATTTCATAGGTAAATGTAAAATCAAATTTTTGTATTTGTGATGTGTATATCTTCATTTTTTCCCTATAAGACTTAAAAAGAAAAATGCATAGAATAATACTTATAAATCTATGTTAATGGACACATTGTAAAAAGATTTAATTTGTGATAATAAGAATATAAAGCAAAAGGGATGTTTCTACTAAAACTGTTGGTATTTATTCAAACTAGGTTGCTATAAGTTTAAGATGTTAGTTGTAAACCCCAAGTAAATAACAAAAAAATATATAAAGAAAAGGAAATGAGACGGGAATCAAAATGGTACACTAAAAAAAATCAATTAAGCACAAAAAAAGGCAACAATGAAAGAACTGAAGAATAAAAATGATATTACCAATGGAAAATAAGTAGCAAAATGGCAGAATTAATCTCTTCCTTATCAGTAACTGCATTAAAATGTACATGGATTAAACTCTTCAATTAAAAGACAGAGGTTGGCAGGACAGATTTAAAAAAATACATGATCCATCTATAGTCTGTTTACAAGGACTCACTTTAGATCCAAAGACACAAAGAAGATTAAGGTAAAAGGATGGAAAAAGATATCCCATGCAGTTAGTTACCAAAGAGAGCTGGGGTGGCTATAATAAAATGAGAAAAAATAAACATCAGGTCAGGTTTTTATAAGAGATAAAAAAGGATATTATATATTGTTAAAAGTGTCAATCCACAAAGAAGTTATAATTATGAAAACATACATACCTAACAGTCACCAAAATACATAAAGCAAATCTGACAGAATTGAAGTGAAAAACAGACAGTTCTACAATAATACTTGGAAACTTCAATAGCCCACTTTAAACAATGGATAGAACAACTAGACAGAAGATCAATAAGGAAAGAGAAGAACTGAAAAACACTATAAACCAGAATGACCTAGCATACATAAAGTGAACACTCCACCCAACAACAGCAGAATACATATTATTCTCAAGGGTACCTGGAATGTTCTCCAGGATAAACCATGTGTTAATACATAAAACATGGCTCAATAAATTTAAGAATAATTAAATCATAAAAGACATCTTCTTTGATCACAATGGAATGAAACTAGACATCAATAAAAGAAGGAAAAATGGAAAATTCAAAAATATGTGGAAATTAAGCCCACTCTTAAACAACCAATGGGTCAAAGAAGAAATTACACAGGAAATTTAAAAATACGTATAAGTGAGACAAAGGAAGACAAAATCACAACATATGAAAACTTATGGGATGCAGTGAAATCAGTATTCAGAGGAAAATTTATATCTATAAACACATAAAAAAGACCTCAGATCAATAAACTAAATTCACAACTTGAGGAATTAGAAAAAGAAGAGCAAACTATACTTAAAGTTAGCATAAGCAAGGAAAAATAAAGATTAGAGCACAGATAAATGAAATAGAGAATTGAAAAGCAATAGAGAAAATCAACAGGAAAAATAAAACCAAAAATTGGCTCTTTGAAATGACAAACAAAATTTACAAACCTTTAGCTAGATGAAGGAAAAGAGAGTACTCATATTTTTAAAAAATAATTAAAATGAAAGTGGGCAGATACTACTAACCTTACCGAAATAAAAAGGGTTATAAAAATAATACTATGAACAAATGTGTGCTAACAAATCAGATAACCTAAATGAAATGGACAAATTCCCCAAAACATACAAACTACTAAAACTGACTCAAGAAGAAATAGATAATCTGAATAGTCCTATAACAAGTAAAGAGACTGAATCAGTAATCAAAAACCTCCCAACAAAGCAACACTCAGGACCAGATGGCTTCACTGGTCAATTCCTCCAGACATATAAAGAAGAATTAACACCAATTCTTCTCAAAACACAGAAGAGAAGGGAATACTTTCAAGCCCATTCTATAAGACCAGTATTACCCTAATACCAAAGCCTAATACCATCACAAGGAAAGAAAACTATAGACCAATATTCTTTATTAATATAAATGCAAAAATCCTCAACAAAATACTAACCAAGTGAATCCAGAAACATATTAAAAGAATTGTATCATGACCAACTGTGGATTATTCCAGAAATGCAAGAGTGGTTCAACTATCCCAATGCTCCCCCTCATTTTTTGCAGAAATTGAAAAACCATTCCTTAAACTTATATAAAATGTTATCTTGAAAAAGAAGAACAAATTTGGAGAACTCACACTTCCCAATTTCAAAACCTATTACAATGCTACAGAAATCAAGAGAGTATGTACAGTCATTAGGATAAACATTGGATTAATTGAATAGAATTGAGCATGCAGAAATAAATTCATTCATCTATAGTCAACTTATTTTCAACAAGAGAGCCAAGCCCATTCAACGGGGGAAAGAACATTCTCTTTAACAAATGGTGCTCTTACAACTGGATATTCACATGTAAAAGACTGAATTTGAACTTTTAACTCATCTCATATACAAAAATTAACTGAAAATGAATCAAAGACCTAAATTTAAAAGCTAAAACTATAATATTCTTAGAAGAAAACACAGAAGCAAATCTTCATGCTCTGGTATTTGGCAATGGTTTATTAAATATGACACCAGAAGCACAAGCAACAAAAGAAAAAATAAATTTGACTGCATCAAAATTAAGAACTTCTGTGCATCCAGAGACACTATCAAGAGAGTGAAAGGAATCAACATACAGAATGAGAGAAAATATTTGCAAATCATATATCTAATAAGTGTCTCGTATCTGGAAATAGATAAAGAACTCTTACAACTCAACAACAAAAAGACAAACAGTCTTATTAAAAATGGGCCAAGGACTTGAATAGACACTTCACCAAAGGTGGTATACAAATGGTCAAAAAACACAGGAAAACATGCTCAACATCATTACCTATTAGGGAAATATAAATAAAAGCCACAATGAGATACCACTTCACATCTACTAGGATGAGTATAATTTTTTTTAAAATGGAAAATAACAAGTGTTGGCAAGGATGCAGAGAAATTGGAACCCTCGAACACTGCTGGTGGAAATGTCAAATGGTGCAACTGCTGTGGAAATAAGTTCAGAGGTTCCTCAATAAGGTAAACATAGAATTACCTTATGATCGAGTGATTACACTCCTACATATATACCCAAAAGAATTTAAAACAGGTGTTCAAACAAAACTTACACAGGAATGTAATAGACCCGTAGGAGTTCTATTTACAATAGCAAAAAGGTGGAAACAGATGAACTGATAAACATACAACTGAAAATTATCCATCTTTAAAAAGGAATGAAGTACTGATGCATGCGACACCATGGATGACCCTTAAAAACATGATGCTAAATAAAAGAAGCCAGGCACAAAAGCCACCTATTCCATGATTCCATTTATATGAAAAGTCTAGAATAGGCAGCTCCACGGAGATAGAAGAACGTATTAGTGATTGCTAGGGGATGGGAAGAGGGAGTGATGGCTTAATGGGTTTCCTTTTGGGGTGATAAAATGTTCTGGAATTAGAGCTAATGGCTGTACAATAACGCAAATGTACTGGAAGCCACTGAATTGTTCATTTTAAATTGATGAATATAAAGTTATGTGAATTTCAGCTCAATAAAAAAGCCTATTGATACAAACTTCTGCCATTAAAACAAACTCAATATTATGTTACATTTTTTTTTAATGGGCAACATATTTGAACCTCACAAAGAAGATATGTGTGATAAAACAGCACAAGAAAATATGCTCAACATCATTAGTCAAGACGGAAATGACAATTGAAACCATATGAGATACCATCACACACCTACTAAAATGGCAAAAATCAAAGAAAAATTGGTAATACCCAAACTGATGAGGATACAGAGCAAGTGGAATCCTTGCACATTGCCAGTGGGAACACAAAATGGCATATACCCCAGAGAACAGTTTGGTAGGTACCATACACTTATCATGTGACCAAGCAATCCCACTCCTAGGTAAGTACCCTGGAAAAAATGAAAACTCATCATCACACAAAACCTGTACGCAAATACTTATAGCAGCTTTATTCATCATCTCCCCAACTGGAAACAATCCAAGTGTTATTTCAACTTGTGAATGGGTAAACAAACTGGTACATCCATACCACAGACTAGTACTCAACAATATAAAACCATTTATATACCCAAAAGAAAGGTTGAATCTGAAATATATTATGCTACCGAAAAAGCCAGACTCACTGATAAGACTTTCTAGAAAGAAAAAAGCTTAGGGGTTAAGGTTCAGGGGAGGGATCGACTACAAGAAGGCAGCTTGAGACAGTATTTTGGGGTGATGGACCTGTGTTGTTTCTTGATTATGGTAATGGTTACACGGGTTTACGCATTTGTTATATCCTGTATGACTGCACACCAAAAAGTGAATTGTGGTGAATTAAAAATAAATTTATAGTGGAGCAGATGTAGCTCAAGTGGTTGAGCACCTGCTTCCCATATATAAGGTCCCAGGTTTGATCCCAGGTACCTCCTGTATTAGTCAGCCAAAGGGGTGCTAATGTGAAATACCAAAAATGGGTTGGTCTTTATAAAGGGTATTTATTTGGGGTAGAAGTCCACAGTTACCAGGCCATAAAGCATAAGTTTCTTCCCTCACCAAAGTCCATTGTCACGTGTTGGAGCAAGACAGCTGCCGACATTTGCCCAGGGTTCAGGCTTCTTGGCTTCC
>JAQZBX010100590.1:0-11351 GCA_029593785.1 Cabassous unicinctus | reverse complement strand
CAAAATCAGAATGGGGCTGAATATGTTGGGAGGAGAGTAATGACTGAAGCATACAGGGATTTTTTTGAAGGTTAATGGAAATGATTCAAATCACGATCGGTTAATTGGATACTGTAGGGGACTGGGAAGAAAGATTTTAAAAATTTGATGTCATTCAGTTAAAATCAACACATTTAACTGTATTTAAGTTTTATATAAAATTTTAAAGAACAATAAGAGAGAAATAGAGAAGAATATTCATAAGAATATAATGGAGATAAGCACATTTTATTTTCAGTATCTTTCCCTCACTGACCACCTCACTGATGAGCAGCCAGGCTTTCAGTTGCTTGTGAATTCCAGGCAGAATTTTGAAGAGTTCTCTGGGGGTTGTTGTGGGTACAGGGTTACTGCGAAGTCTTGTGGTGGCATCAGTGCCATGGAGGGTCTGTAGTACTCTGTGGAGGTTGTCTTTAGGATGATCCTGGGGAAGCTTTGAGAGGTGGTGATGGAGCACAATGACACTAGTCTTACCTCCCATTCCACAGCGTCCAGTGGGACTCAGGGGCATTTCAATCTTTCTTCAACATTTTGGTGGGTCTCTTATTGTGCAGAGTTGAGAAGTCTGCGTTAGAAGCTGACTTTATATAAAACATGAAAAGCAGCTTGCAGAACACTAGCTACCCTGATTGACAGGAAATGTCAACTTCTTGGTAAGATGAGTGCTGCTCACAAGAGGTATGTAGGGACTAAATCATCTTTAGAGGATGCTAGGCTAGAGAAAGTGTCTTTAGAAATGTGCAGCATTCTTGACACCTACAGAAAAGCTAAGGGAATGACAGCAATGTTGATGGAGGAATTAACTTTGGGGGTCCTAGTAATGGATGTAGGATGACCAAATACCTGAAAGTAACTTATTTCTCTCCCTGTTGTTAGACTACAAAAGAAAGAATTGTATGTAAATTAGAAGGCAATGAATTGTATGAATTCATTATATGAATTTCTGCCAAATTCTGCTTTTGTGGTCAAAAACACCCTGTTGAAGCAATGAAGTATGAAAACCACCTTCAACCAGTTGGCTGGACCTGTGCCAAAGAAGCCCCTTGCTGTCCTCACTTGAACTTGCTTAATTAGCATATTAAATTTCCCACCCAGGGATGGAGTTATTTGCCCTTTTCTCGATCATGCAATGTATGTGCAAGCATGATTTCCTGAACATACTAATCATACAGTTATATAACTAGCTATGTATGATCATCCATATGCATAAAAGCTAATGCATAATCAAAGTAAATGTTAAATAGTAACTTAGCTATTCAAGCAAGAGCAAAACTGCAGCACGGGGAGTAGGGTCTGAGTCACTTTAGATTGACCTTGGCACCTTACCTCTGTAGACATAATAAAATGTGAGTTTGCCTAACTCTCATGTTGAAGTTTTCTTCATGCCATCTCTAGCTATCCATAAAGGCCCTGCCTTGAGGCCTAACACTAGAACTAAGATAAGAGAGATCCAGGTGTTCCAAACAAGAAGGTGAGGTGAAGAAGATGCTAAAAGCACTGGAGTCCCAGGAAGATGTCATGGGATCCACCACAGCACCGGGCAAATTTCCAAATTCATTGTGTTTGGAAACACTTCCACTCTCTGAGGGTCCCTCTTTCAGGAGTGGGCCTGAGTCTTAAAGCAACACTGAACCTCTGCTCTACTCAGGCCTGCAGAGCCAACAGGCTGCAATGCCCCATCCAATTCCATCTGAGAGTCTTTGAGGCCAGTGGATCAAAAGCGAACCCCCTCCATGGGCAGGAGTTCCTCTATCTTCATCTTCTGAACACACAAGTGATATCGTCCATGGTCCATTCCACCTTCAATCACAGTTTGGACTTGAGGTACACACCAGGGGACTTTCTCTTTACAGAAACTCAACATGAAAGAAGCTAATACTACTGGTAAGATTGTTCATATACTTAAGAGACTACTTAAGGGACTTCTGTATAGGTTTATATATTTGTTCATTTATTTCTTTAGTGATCTGTTCTTATATTTATACTTTAAATTTTTATGTTAATCTTATAAATATAAACTTTCTTTTATTGTTCTCATCTACATAATATCCAATTCATATATAATTACAATTTGAAAATATATGCAGCTCAGTATGAGACTTTTAAAAGACAAAACAATATTAACTTGCAAGACAATGTAAGTTATAAGTAAATGTAGATTTTACCTAAATATGTAATAGATGAAAAATGAAAATTAAAGAAGTTTTCTCTCATGGGAGGAAGGTAAACAGTATATTTACAAAGACCTTCATATAATTCAATGATGTAATCAAAAATAAGAAAGGATAAAAATTTAAAAGTGACATATTCATATGGAGATGTTTTCATTCCCATGCAAGAGTGCTGCAGCATGAGTTCTCTAAGCAGTAAGTAATCCCTCTTGGACAATATCAGAAAATCTACACTCCCCATCCCTCATCCATCTCTCCCTCCTTCTTCCATTAAATGACACACCTCAAAGGAAATCTGAGGAAGCAGCAAGAAACTCCTCTCCCAGGGAAACAGCTGACATTACTAAGATAATAATTCTAGTCATGTGTAATGATGCTATGGGAGATAGTGAGCAAAAATTGGAGATTTCTAATGACTACCACAGAAAACAGCAAGTGACCAAGTGACACTCAACATTTGAGGCATCCACATGACATAAATGCACCAATAAAGAACCATGACTTCTCCCTAAAATAGGGAAAGAAACCTGGGCTTGGTTGTGGGGATAGATTAGTGATGATAAGAAAGAAAGTCCTTGTCACTGTGGAGCTGATAATCTAGTAAAGGAAGGAAGATTTGAAAAGAAATGAAAGAGAATACATGGCTTGTCAGGAGATGTTAAGGGTAATGGAGAAGAATAAGCAGGGAAGGGTGGGAGTGCAGAATTTCAGGGAAAAGATGGGGGACTTGTGGAAGGGGACATCAGGCAAACTCTATCTCAGGAGAGGGTATCTGAACAGTGAGGGTACCTGACACAAGCACTGAAGGATGAGGGGCCAGAGCAGATTATAGCACTCAGTAGGGATGATGAGCATGAGAGTTGTGAGTGTTGTGGCCAGCCAGAAATAACCCAAATGGCACACTTGGGAGCACGGATGAACAAAGTTTTACTATGCACAGGCCCAGAGGAGAGTTCACTCTCCAAATTCTGAGCACCGTTTTCTGATTTTCATAAGTTTATATAGGTGCACTAAGCAGGCAAATTTTTGAGCAAGTGGGCAGGCAGGGTTATAAAGGCAGAGAACCAAGGTTAGCTTATCTTTCTAAAAGCAGAAGGCCATTAGGGAGGAAAAAGAGTCATTATCTGTATAGAGTTGTAAATTTCAATTCAAAGGGGCAGCCTAGGGTGCTTATCTTCCTGACCTGGATTCCATGGAGAAAAAGGGAAGAAGGAGGGGAGAGAGGGACCTAGGAGAGTTTATTTATTTTTTAACTGTGGTCTGCTGAGGGTAGGGTTGGAATCCCAGTGCTTCCCTCATCATTCCCCCCTTTTAATGCCTTTATAATTCTTTATGGGGCATCACTTGCTATCATGGGGATTCTTTTATAGTCCCCAAGGGCTGATAGGCATTATGTGGTGTTTTAAGGCATTTAAGCAGGAAGTGATGTATTGTGTTAGGTACCATAGAATGAATAGCCCAAAAGTTAAGGGGAAAAAGACTGAGGGTATTACTGGCATAAATGGCAAAATCCAGCAGAGGAGATACTGAAAGTAATTTCCATTGACAGATGCCTGGTATACATGGTTTAAACGGTCTTTGGCTTGTTCCTTTAGCAGGGCCATTTTGTCCCTAACTATTCCTGTTGAGTTTGCATAGAAACAGCATTCTTCTCCCAAGGCCTGACAGATCCCCCCTGAACTTGTGGTGAGCAAGTCTAATCTTTGCCTGTTTTGCAAAACCACTTCTGCCAATGAGTCTATCTGGTCTTGCCACCCATTGAGAGCCCCCGATAATTCTTCGAGTTCATTTGATGTTTCCTGAGCTATTGCTTGTAAGCCCTCCTGACCAACTGTGAGAGAAGCCCCCACTACTGCTGCACTCCCAACTTCTCCTAGTCCTAAGAGTATTGGAATTGCCTGTATTGCTCATTTGGCTTGGGAGAGCTCTCCAGGCAATTCATTTCCAAACACAGAAAATGATGGTACTGGCCAAGCCAGGTAGCATATGCCCTGGCCATCCTGAGGTAGGCACTGGTAGGCATTGGTGCCAGGTTGGTTGAAGGAGACCTGGTAGCTATGTTTTTACAGTGAGTCAGTTTTCCTGGGGGTTCAGGTATGTGGACTGGGAGGGACGTGGTTCCTGCTGCAGAGCTGTCATGGGTTAGGGGGGTCACATTCCATGGGACAGGTACAGGGAAGATGGTTAGACTGGAGGAAGTGCATAGCCAGCAGGAGGCAGCTATATCGAGTTGAGATTTATTTAGAAGTTGGTGGAAATTTTGAACCTGGTTCAAGAGAATGTTGCAGGAGGCTGTTTTAACTTTGGCTTTTAGCATCTGGATGGCTTTACTGATATTTTTCATCCGGGGTTTTTCTAGGGCTTGGGTTATTGGAATCAGTTGGACCAGAATGAGGTCTCCTGGGTCCGGTCCCAATGGGTTGTATATTCCGATTCCTAGTTTCAGTCCTGCCTGGGCCTTTTAAAAGGTATTTTCTGATCTGGTAGTTATGTTTAATACAGTGAGTTTTATGGGGTCACAGCTTTCTATGCCACACCCTGCTGGCTGGGCTGGGGATTTTCTGTAGGAGATAGAGAGAAGTTAGTGGGGCTCCCTTCCAAGGAGCGGTGGCACCTACTAGCAAGCTCCAAGAGCGGCAGAATCCTATGCCTTTTTGGGGGTCTCAGAAGAGGTATTGTCATAACTCCCATAGCTGCAACCCCTACACCCTCTCCTGGGGGCCAGTGTGGGGGCGTGGGGGTATGGGGCAACCAGCAAGGTGTAAGGAGTGTGATGTTGGATCACCCTGCAAGCATCAAATATTACAGAGGCTGAAGTTGCTCCTGCCAAGAATGGGACTGAAGTGTTCAGCACAGATTGTTTGCCCCAGCTTTGACTAACTTGCAGCTGCCATAGATTTTGGGGGTGGGTATTGGCTCTTAGGGAGGGGACAAGGAAGGAAAGGACAAGCAAGTTAAGGTACAGAAACATCCTATTATATACCAGTAAGCAATTGCAATTAGGGCTCTATTCACAACAGTCCAGTCTGCAGGGGCCACAACAGTGAGTCCTACTCCAAATACCAAGGTGAACAGGCCATATAAGCACAGGATCCACCAGGAGCAGGGGTCCATTCAGCCAGCATTTGATGAGGTCGGTGCTTGAGGATGTCGGGTGTCTTACACTCTCAAGGGGTGGCCGGGTATGGGTTGGGCTGTCCAGCTGTCCTGCTCTTTATTGAGATGTGCCTTCTTGACCCTGAAATGATGGATTCAAGGGACGATGCCTGCAACCTTAAGAGCAGTAGGAGTTACAAGGATCACAGTATGTGGACCTGTCCAGGAAGGCTGAAGGGGTTTTTTTCCAGTCTTTGACCCAGACTAGGTCCTCTGGCCAGTGGGAGTGCACCGGGTGTCCCAGGGGGATGAGATCCCAGGACAAAACAGTTTTATGTATTTTGGCTAGAGTTTTCCCTAGCTGGTGGAGAATGGAATCTTGGCCAGCCTCCCCCAGAAGTTTGATATTTCCTCTGAAGGCCTAGATAATTGGGGGTGGCCACCCAAATAGAATTTCAAAGTGTGACTAGCCAGAGGTCCTGGGGTGTACCTAAATTGGAGAAGGGTCAAGGGAAGTAAGTCTACCCAGGGGAGACCAGTTTCCTGGCAGAATTTGGCTAGGGTGGCTTTGAGGGTTTGATTCATGTGTTCAACTTTCCCTGAGCTCTGGGGCCTGTAAGCGGTATGGAGTTTCCACTTGATTACTAACATTTTTGCTAGCTCTTAGACTACGGCAGCCACAAAGGCAGAGCCATTGTCACTTCCATTTGACAGTGACAGCCCGTGTCATGGAATGATTTCTCTAAATAAAGCCTTTGTCACTTCTCTTGTCTTCTCAGTGCATGTGGGGAAAGCTTCGACCCAACGTGAAAAGGTGCATATCATCACCAACAGATATTCGTACCCCTGAGTTGGTTTCACTTCTGTGAAGTCTACTGTGATATCTTCAAAGGGTGCCATTCCCACATGCTGGACGCTTGACAGAGTATGGGAGCCCTGCAAGGGGTTGTTTTTGGCACAAACTTGGCACTGGCTGCTGATGGTGGCACAGAGAGAAGTTAGCCAGGCTATGTAGTAGTATCTCCTGAGCAAGACTTCTAGTGCAGTTTTTCCTAGGTGTATGAGTTGGTGGTATCACTGGATGAGGTCATGAGCAACTCCTTTTGGTACAAAAATCTGGTTATCCGGGAGCAGCGAAGATCCTTCAGGGGTTCAGCTTCCCCCTTCTCTTTCAGCCCACTCCTGTTCTTCCAGGGTATAGCTTAGTTGATCAGCCTCCTGTCCTAAGAGGGACAGTTGCGGTGTTAATTCCGGGACTTGTATTCCCTGGGTTCCTTCAGTCACTTGCCAAGCTGCCTTGTCAGCTAACCTTTCTCCTTGAGTGACCATATCCATTCCTTTCTGATGTCCCCAGCTGTGGATGATGGCAACTTTGTTTGGTTTCCAGATTGCTTCTAACAGTTGGAGAATTTCTTCTTTGTTTTTGGTTTCCTTTCCCCCTGAGGTTAGGAGACCTCTTTCTTAATAAATTGTCCTGTGGATATGAATGGTAGCAAATGCATACTTAGAGTCAGTGTGAATGTTTACCGCTTGCCCGGTGGGTAGCTGCAGGGCTTGGACGAGTGCCCAGAGCTCTGTCTGTTGTGCAGACCATTCCCATAGTAGAGACACTGCTTCAACCACCCATTTGGTAGTGATGACTGCATACCCAGCAAGCTTTTCCCTGTTTTTAACAAGACTGCTCCCATCTGTAAATAGTGTCTGATCTGGGGATGGGAGTGGTTTTGTCTTGGAGGTCAGGGCGACTGGCATAAACCTCTTCTGTCACTTCGATGCAGTCATATTCTGGAGCCCCTTCATCCTCTGGCAAAAAAGTGGCAAGGTTTAGACTGCGCACCATTTCTATTGTCACTCTGGGGTTTTCACAAAGTAAACCTTGATAATGTGCATGCTGGGGATTCAATATCCACCAATGCCCATGTGAGTTCATTAGGGCAGTGACTGCATGTGGCACCATAACATGAATTGCCTGTCTGAGAGTTAATTTGTTGGCTTCTTTGACAAGGGTCACGGTTGCTGTCAAGGCTTTTAGGCAAGGTGGCCACCCTGCAGCCACGGAGTCCAGTTGCTTGGAGAGGTAAGTCATAGGTCTTTGCCAGGGGCTGACTGTTTGTGTGAGAACCCCCAATGCTACTCTGTTTTTCATGCATGAACAGGTTAAAGTTTCGAGTTACATCTGGGAGTCCCAAGGCAGGGGCTCAGCAGAGTTGTCTTTTGATGTTTTGAAAGTCCCCTGTTGAGCTTCTCCCCAGGCAAGAGGCTCTTTTTCTGGACCTGCCAAAACTTCTTAAAGGGGCTTGGCCATGGCTGCAAACCAGGGAATCCAGATGCGGCAGAACCCTGCAGCCCCGACGAACTCACGAAGCTTTCTTTTTGTGGTTGAGGTAGGGATGGTGCACATCACTTTCTTTCATTCAGGTCCGAGCATCTGGTGCCTTTGTGTGATGCTGAATCCCAGGTACTTGACTTGCTGTTTACAGATCTGGGCCTTTCTCCAAGACATTTTGTACCCAGTCTGTGTTAGAAGCTGTAGGAGAGTCTGGGTCCCTCTCCAACAGTCCTCTTCCATTTCACTGGCAAGTAGGAGGTCATCTAAATATTGTAAGAGAGCACACCTGCAGTTTTCCTGGGGGTAGGTGACCAAATCTGCTGTGAAAGCTTCCCTGAAGAGGGCAGGGGAGTTTTTGAAGTGCTGTGGGAGCTGGGTCCAGGTTAGCTGAATTTTCTGCCAGGGTTTGGGGTCTTCCCATTCAAAGGCAAACAGAGGCTGGCTTGTGGGGGCCAGCCACAGGCAAATGAAGGCATCTTTCAGGTCAAGGCAAGGGAACAAGGTGGCTTCAGGCAGCAGCTGTCCTAACAAAGTGTACAGGTTGGGAACAACCTGATGTAAGGTGAGAGTGGCATTATTAATGGCTCATAAAAGGATCTATGTGCCTTAGTCTTTTGGGGGCACTTCTTTTGCCAGTGTCCACTTTCTTTGCAGTAAATACATTGGTCTGTGGCCAGAGGCACCCTTCTGGCACTTGTCCCCCTTTTTCAAGGTGGTCCTTCTCATCTGGTGGGGTCAGGATTTCCTAAGGCTGCTGCCAGTAGGGAGACCTGATGTTTTATATGTTTCTTGGCTTCTTGCCAGGTGGCTTCATCTCGATTGATGAATACTCTGTTGGCAACTTCCAGTAGTTGAGAGAGGTTCATGCCCACAAACTCTTCCAATTTTTGGAGCTTTCTTTTAATGTCCATTGCTGCTTGTGCAACAAAGGCAGCATTCACCATCCTCTGGTTTTCTGGAGCTTCTGGGTCAAAAGAAGTGTAGATTCTAAAGGCCTTGCAAAGTTGTTCATAGAAATCTCCTGGAGATTCATTGGGCTTTTGAGTAACTAAAGTCATCTTTGTCATGTTTCTGGGTCTTTTTGCCCCCTCTTGGACCCCTCGGAGGAGCACTTCCCAGTTGCTGGAGTGTGGCCAGTCCCTGTTCAGTGTTAAAGTCCCAGTTCAGTTGAGCTTCTGGTGCTCTTTCTTGTGCCCAATCTTCAGGGTTTAAGACACCAGTAGGGGCCTGCTCCTGTAGCCACTTTTGGGCTTTCATCAGAATTCATTGCCTCTCCTCCATATTAAACAAAGTCAGGAGGAGTTGGCAGCAATCATCCTAAGTAGGATGATGGGTTTGGAAAATGGATTCCATGAGCTCAATAAAAGCCTGGGGCTTTTCTGAGTTGGAGGGGGTGTTGTGCTTCCAGTTTAAAAGTTCTGTAGTTGTGAAGGGCTCATAGTATAATACAGGCTTCCCAGGTTGGATGGTCCCATTCTCACTAATCTGGGCCAGACCCTGTGTTTCACAGAGGTGCCTCTGTAATGTAGGTTGTGCCAACTGGAGTCTCCTTGTTGGTGCGGTTGCAGGGCTTTCCTCAGAGGGAGTCAATGTTCCCATAGGGGCTGCAGGTGGAGGTGTTTCTGGGACATCTGCCTGCACTCCTGGGCCAGGAGGAGAGGCTAGAGTGGCCAGATCATATGGCAGTGGGGGTGGTGGTGGGTCCTCCTCCAAGGACCCTTGATGAATGACTGACTTCCGGGGCCCTGTTCCCTGTGCAACCAAGACCCTGCTTTGTCCCTTTTTTCCAACACACAATCGAATCAAAGGGGGCTATCTCCAACCAAGAGTTGAAGTAGGCAAACTGATCAGGGTGGCCAGGAGTTCCTGGGATCACCAGCTACACTGCACGAACCCTGACTATATCCAGGGTCCCTTCCAAGGGCCAGTCAACATTAAAAGTGGGCCACTCTACTTCACATAATGCTCAGAGGGTGCTGGGGTTCATCTGGATGCCATAATCTCTGGAAAAACCCTTCTTGAAATTCTTGAGCATGCAGTTTGAGACAGTAGGTTTTGACTGTGATGAACCCATACCCAGCATCAGTGGCGCAAGACAGACAAGGGAAGGGGTCGCCTATTTCAAGGTCACTCAGATGCCTTCCTGTCCGTGTCTCTTGCAAAAAATTAGGCTCATCTTAGCTAAGGTGCCCAGGTAAATTTTAGGGTGGCCATTATGCCATATGACAGAGCTGCAGAAAACAAGTTAGGGCCCACCCTGGCTCCATTGCATATGACGAGGAGTCACAGACTGGTACAGTAGATGTAAGCCTCTGCTGCCCTCACTCATTCACACAATCACTCAGAGGTTATGTAGTCCCTTCCACAGAGATTAACAGTGTTTAATCCACACCCTGAGTTGGTGGTATGAGACAGACAAAGGAAGGGGTTGCCACTTTCGAGACCACTGTGATGCTCACCTGTCTGCATCTCTCATGAGAACTTAGGCTTATCTTAGGTAAGGTGCCCGGGCAAATTTCAGTTTGGCCATTATGCCGTATGACATAGCCACCAAAAACAGGTTAGGGCCCACAGTGGCTCTATAGCATATGCCGAGGAGTCACAGACTCGTACAGCAGATGCAAGCCTCTGCCATCCTCACTTATTCACATAGTCACTCAGAGGTTATGCAGTCCCTCCCACAGGGATTGCCCTATTCTGGAATCGCAGTACTTGAGATTTCAGGAGGTGATCAGTCTCCTCTTCCATCTGGAGACGGGCCTGACTGAGGGTTTGGCACCTGGGGCCTTACCTTTCCAGAGTCTTCTGGTACTGTTCAGTCCGCCTCCCCACTGAGTCAGGCCAGGGTGTAGGGACATGGCCTGCAGGGACCGCCTCAGAAGGAGGTCCCATCAAGAGGACAGGTGGCACCCACCTCCTTCACTCAGAGATCGCTGTTGGCCATGCCTGTCAGCCCCAAGCCGGAGGCACAATGGACCTACTTGGTTGGGTTTCCTGGTCAGGGAACCAAAAGTTGTGGCCAGCCAGAAATAACCCAAATGGCACTCTTGGGAGCATGGATGAACAAAGTTTTATTATGCATGGACCCAGAGGAGAGTTCACTCTCCAAATTCTGAGCACCGTTTTCTGATTTTTATAAGTTTATATAGGTACTCTAAGTGGGCAAATTCCTGAGCAAGTGGGCAGGCAGGGTTACAAAGGCAGAGAAGCAAGGTTAGCTTAACTTTCTAAAAGCAGAAGGCCATTAGGGAGGAAAAAGAGTCATTATCTGTATAGAGTTGTAAATTTCAATTCAAAGGGGCAGCCTGGGGTGCTTATCTTCCTGACCTGGATTCCATGGAGAAAAGGGGAGGAAGGAGGGGAGAGAGGTACCAGGGACCAAGGGGAGTTTATTTTTTTAAAGCTGTGGGTTTCTGCTGAGAGCGGGGTTGAGATATCAGTGCTTCCCTCATTATGAGAACAAGCCAGGGTCCAGAGTGGCTGGAACACAATGAGTCACATGCAGGGTGAGGCGGTTAAAGGCTGACATGGGACAGATGACTGAGGCCACTCATTATGGTAGAGAGGAGAATTTTAATTCAAAATGTGACTGCAATGTAAAGGAAAAGGTAGATCAGAGAGACAAGGTTTTTACTCTGACAGTGACTTTATGCTGAACATGGTGAGGGCCAGACTCAGGTGGGTGCCATGTAGATGGAGGCCCAGTGACAAGGTCA
>JAQZBX010100589.1:0-11351 GCA_029593785.1 Cabassous unicinctus | reverse complement strand
TCACCAGTACACAACAATTCATGTCCTTAATTAGGGCCCAATTTTGTTTCCTGGGATATGTTCTCTGTGGCTCTTGGCTCCATCCTCTTCCTTTCCATATAAGGTTAAGGACACAGAGGCTTCTTTACCCCTTGAACTCTGTCTGTCCCTTTTAATGTAAGCTGGTATGCTCCCATGAAATACTGTGAGCCTTCTATGTATTAGATTGTAATCCACTTCATTAAGCAGTAGCCACACCCACAAATAACTTCAAGACAGGTGCCTCCTTACGTTGGTGTTCAACTCAGGGTGCTGGAGAACAATGCCCTTAAGATTAGACACCCTTTTGGCTAGTTAAGAGGGTCTATGAGGTATGCTCTAAGACTCTTAAATGCTTGAGAAGCCCTAGGATAGAACACATTTTGGTGAAGACTTCACAGAGTCGTTTAGCTATACCTTAGGTTTGATCTTTGCCCTCAAGCCATTTCTTATTTTGATAATGTTTTGTAGATTGGGTATGCAAGTCCTAAGTGGAAAATTTTCCTCTAGATTCTGCTTGAAAACTGAATAATTCCAGTTTAAATTCATCTCTATCCATACCTTATCATATGCATCTAAAAGAACCCTGGAAATCTCCTAAGCCAGGTCCATAAATTTGTAAGGTAAAATTTCTCCCTTTCCTGTTGTCAGATTTTCCTTATTACATTACCTAGGTTGCCTTTTCTTCAGACTCCAAAAACAATTTCCTAACTGCCCTTCCAACCTTCCCTAACAGTGACTTTATGGCTCTACAAGATTCTGCCCATGCCTTGTCCCAAAGCCATTGTCACCTGTTTTAGGTTTTTGTTATGGAACACTCTTCTCTCTCTCTGTAGTCTCAGAACCAGTAGTTCTCCATATGGCCTCTCCAGAAGAGTAGCTGGAATTATTTCATGGTGGTTAAGAGTTCCCAACTATTCCAAGGGCACAAGCTCCAAGCCTTATAAAGCCTGCTTGCAACTCACTTGCTAATATCCCATTGGAAGAGCCCACAGTCAGTGTGTGATGCAGCTACACAAGAGTGTGAATACCAGAAGGCATGATTCATTGGGGCCAGTAACAGTCTACCACAATAAGCACTTGCTTCATTGTTTTATACATTTTTATATACTACCTCCATATTATTTTATCATGTAGTTATCTCTATGCAGATTGCTAATTGTTTGAGGTCAAACAAGTTCTTATTCTTTTATTTTTTTTTAAGAGATTCCATGGATTGAACCCAGGACCTTGTACATGGGCAGTGGGAAGCAGGCGCTCAGTTACTGAGCTATAGCCGCTCCCAATAAGAGTTGGTTTTTTCGTTTGTTTGTTTGTGTTTGTTTTTGTTTTTGTTTTTTGGAGGTACCGGGAATCAAATCTGTGACCTTGAACATGGGAAGCAGGTGCTCAACCAGTTGAGCTACATCTGCTCCCCCATACTCTCCTTTTTATCCCTTGAAATCACCACAAAATCTGAAATATATCATTTAGCACATATGAATTAAATGGCTCCTATGTGCCACGGATACTTGTAGGCTCTCTGGATGCAATGGTGAGAAAGGCAGTCCATACTTTCATGTAATTCACCATCAAGTGATATATAGTAAGAACTTAAATGTTGGTTAAACCTGACTGAGTCTTCAGTTGAAAACATTTCGGCCCAGTGTTCCCCAAGATGTGTTCTGTAGAACACTGAGTCATAGACCAGTGGTCAAAATTTGGAAAATGCCAAATTAAACAAGCCTACTTATGATTGGAATTCTCTGGATGATAGAGCCTGCATGCATTGTATCCCAAACATATTACCATAGGCTTTTTATCCCTCAGAATCTGTGTTTTTCACAGAGAAGGCACTCAATAAATCTTTATTGAATGAAATAATGAGTTGGGTTAGTGTTCCCTGGAATACTTTGTGGAAAATTCTGTGCTATCTAAAATGATAAGACTTTCGGAATCCTATCCTTTTCCATGGGATGTGCCACAGCTCAGGTGTGGAGCTGCTTTATCCATAGTGCTGTGAACTAAGAAGACAAGTTATCTGACCTCACAAATCCAACACACAATTGTGAGAAACTACCACAGATTATGAACTGCTTATTTTTTCTGCCCTATGGTTTTTAGTATTCAAAAATTTTTTTCTTTTTTATTCTCTTCCTGTAATATACTCTCACTGTCACCAGGTGGAAGTAGAAAGGGGGCCTAATAGGCCCACAACAAATGACTGCTGTAACTACAATACAAGCAATTTGTCGTCTAAAAAAATCTGTATGACAGAGTATAATTGTAATATTTATTTATGTTTCATGTGATTATTGTTTGAAAATCAAGTCTTTCTTGGATCAAAGGATCATGTCAGTGTCATTCTAGAGAATCATAAATATTTGTGCCTCAAGGAGTCTTCATAATTGCTTCAGGACAATCAAAATCCCTATAAATGTTTTATATCCTGCCCAGAAATTTTAATGATTATATGCATGTGTGTTTCAAGGACCTAGAGTGGTTTCACAATATTGGTTTCTTTTTTTTTTTTCGCTTTCTTTTTTTCTACAAAAGTTTATTCTTAAATGTACAATATGCTCCAAGACAAAACTTCATTCTAGCTACAGGTGACAAAAGATGTTATAGTAGGGAATCTGGATGTTTAAACAGGAACGAAAGCAAGGGTCATCAGGGCCTCGGGCACAACAAGGAGAAGCTTACTTTTTGCCAGATTTCTTAATTCCACTGGTGGCCAGAGGGCCCTTCCCCGCAGCCTTGGCTTTTAGCTCCTCGAGTTTTTTCTGTTCTTCTTTTCGTTTCTGCTTGAAAGCTTTGTCTTCCTCGTCCATTTCCTTGGCCTGCTTCTTGGGCTGCTTCAGGGGCTTCTTCTTGCCACCTTTATGGCCGGACATCATAATATTGGTTTCTTAATAGTTAAATTACCTGTCTTAATTGAAACCAGAGTATACCCTTGAAAATATTAGCTGCAATTTATAGGTTATTAAAAACTGTAATTAAGCCCACATAAAATATTCCTTTACCAAAAAGCCATATACAACTGAAAAGTCTTTAAAATCAGATTTCAAGTCTGGATGCAGACTCTCTTATAGATGACGCATTCAAATTGTAAAACTGCAGCCAGGCACTCTTTTCTCCGTTGGTGGGAACATGTGTTTCTTGCCATAATAGGCTTCGTGAGATGCTCCAGTTGTGTAATTCTGATAATGCTTGGGGATCTGTTAAAGTATTAGAACGGATAACAAGTTTACCCTTCTTTCTATGCCTGAGACATGGAGGCATTTTCTAAAGGATTAGAATATTTTTGACAGGGCAATAATTAGCCAAACTGCTATCTTCCTGAATACTCTCTTCTCAAAAACAACAAACACAATGGAAGGTGGTAAATGTCAAAAGCTGTGAGAATTGCCAATTCAATTTGCTGATTTTTTTTTTTTTGCCATCTATGAAATGCGTATCTTCAAGATAGCTGAATTTATTTTTCTTACTGAGATGAAATAAATTCTGCCAGAGTGCTGATGGGATGGTTTCTTAGATCACTGGATTAAGAAAAGCTTTGTCTTCTCCTGCCAAGTCCTGTCAAAGAGAGAGCTTGAGGACTCAATGGTGTCACGTTCAGGGTAGACAGAGACTTATAAATTTTCTCCAGAAAGCGTCAAATTTATATGGCGTCAGTAGACTACTGAAAAAGATATATTTGTAAAATAATTAGGTGCATATTGTTTAATTCTGAGTTCTGTTTCCTTCCTCCCTCAGTCTCTCCCTCCCTCCCTCCCTCCCTTCCTTCCTTTTCCATCACAGAAAGAATGAATCTCTCTGGGATCTTTGTAGTCATGTATATAACATGGATATTTTTCATATTTCACAAGCTTTACTGAAAACTTATAATATGACATACTTGGTAACTATCATGAGGAAAATTTTAATTTGCAAACAATATGTGGCAGGCATGCAGGTCACTTACAATCTAGCGAGACTTTATTGATGGCTATACTTTTGTACTGTGTTTAATTTTTTTCCTTTATTCGTAATCACTATTCTCAAAAAAAAAAAAAAGCGTAACTGCCAATGTTGATGCTGTACTTGAAAAGAAAGTAAATAGGCCCAATAAAGTAATAGCTGCTAATATCAAAGTTTGGGAAAAGTGAAAAACTTGAATATGAAGCTGAAATTATCCAAAGCTTTTTCTAAGTCTGATTTTGCAAGTGATTCCCAGTTTAAAAAAATATGAACAATAATCTTGAATGTAGAGAAGACAATAAAATGACTGATTGTCCTTAGAAGAGCTCATGAAGGACCTGTGATTTGAGCAGGGCATTGAAAAATAAATAATACACATGGCTAGGAAAAGTGCAAAGGAAAAAGTTTTCTCTGTTAGAAACGTTTCATGAGGACTAGTGTAAGAGAAATTAAATAATGATGTGAAACAAGGGTCAGCAAGCTTTTTCTGTAAAGGGCAGATGGTAAACATTTTAGGCTGTGTGGGATTTCTAGACACCGTCATAACTACTCGACTCTGCTATTGTAGCAAGAAAGCAGACACAGATGATACGGGTGTGACTGTGTTCCAATAAAACTTTATTTGTAAAAGCAGGTGGTGGGACAGATTTGGCCTGCGGGCTGCAGTTTGCCAACCCCTATCTAGAAAATGGTTAAACCTACCATAGAAGCTGTTGTATTAACAAAGAACAGAGCCACAATCTATTCCTGATATAGTGCTATTGCTGCTATTATAAGCAGCAAGATGTAGAATGAAAGGAAGAAAGAGCATGGTCCTTCCAACCTTTAAGAACTAGTCTTATAGGTTACTCATACTACTTTTACTAACTTCTCATCGAGCAGAACTTGTTCACATCAGTTTGGTTGGGAAATGGTGTTTTTGTACATGATGGTTAGAAGGAGAGATGTACAGAATGGTAAGTCTTAAATTTCAGGCAAGTGGCAAATGGGGAATGGACAGCTAAAAACATTTTTTTTCTGGAAGTATTTTGCAACAACTGTAGGAATGTTCGGAGAGATTGAAGCATAGAAAAAAGGCAAGGAATCTTTTTTTTAGCAAATCAATTTTGTTGATACATATTAATAAAGCATAAATCCATCCAAAGTGTACAATCAATGGTATAAGGTATAATCACATAGTTGTGCATTCATCACTTCAATTATTTTTAGAGAATTTTCATTATTCCAATAATAATAATAATAAAATAAAAAAGAAACAACTCATCAACTCTCAATCTCTCTATCCTTCCCCTAAGGCAAGGGATTTTTACAATAATTGAAGGATGAGGTTATTCGAACTGTGATTAGAGAATTAGTGGTAGGTATGGCAAAGAAAAAATACAGATTCAAGATCATTTTTGGAAGGGAAAAAAATCAAAGATGATGCTTTACTGGATGTTGCTTTGGGAAACAAATGAAAGAAAAAGGGACAGCAAGGGCACAACTCACTGCCTTTCCAGTACAAAGCTAAACTTTTGCACTGAAAAATCTCAGGGTCTTAGGAAATAGAATTGCTTTGATTTTAAGCTATTCCACTAGGAAGCCCTTCTGCAGAGTTACCTGAACCTTGCTATCCCCACACATCATCATATCCATTGGAATCAATAAAGGAATAGGTCTGGAAGCCTTTCTAGGTTCTCCGTTGGTCTACTTGTATGTCTTTCCCTTAAATCTTTAGTTTCTTAAAGGCAAGGATTTATCACCTTGTTCATCTTGTTCTCAGCAAAGAAACATCTTTTGATCAATTGTCATATTTGGGGGACAAGCTACTGTATATAATAACCATGTTAGAAAAAACAGTGGAGTAAACTAGAGAGAAAAATTTGTTTCTTAAGGAGAAGTCCATATGTAGGCAGTTCCTTGCTGATATGTTGACTGCCTGAATGTCTAGGCCTCAGGCTTCATGTGTATTTTCCGTTCTGCCATTCCTAGTGTATGTTCCTCATCCTTAGTTTCAAGAATAAGTTCTAGCCATCACATCCATGCTATTATAAGCAGCAAGATGTAGAATGAAAGGAAAATCGAGCATGGTCCTTCCACCCTTTAAGAACAAGTGTCATAGGTTACTCATACTACTTTTACTTACATCTCTGCATACAAGCAGAACTTCTTCACGTAATTACACCAAGCTGTAAGTGAAGCTTGGCAGTATAGATTTTATTATGAGTACCTATGTGCCTAACAGAAATGCAGGAGGTCTTGGGCATCCTGAGTCTGTTTCCCTAGAAGAAAAGCCCAAGTCAGGGATTCATGGGCAAGTGATTGACAGTGTGCTCCCAGATGAAACCTGCAGGGGGAAAAAACCAGATAAAGATGTGTTTTCAAAATCTAGTCTCCTACAAGCAAATTGCTTAAAATGGCATGAGAAAGTATAATTTTCCAATAAAGCAATCCTCCAAATTGAAAAAAAAAAAAAATCTAGTCTCGCTCCGATGCCAACAGAAGTTCTGGCATGTAAATCGCGCCACCAGGTTTATCCTGCCTTGACATAAGGGCCCTGGGCTTTTATACCTAAACCACATTAGCTCGTTATCATCCACAGGTCATCACAGGGAGATGGGGGGTGTCTTCTCAGGTATCTCTATTCACGTGGCTCCTGTCATGCTGAACTAAAGTGATTCTCCAGAGAAAGGTGTAGGTATGAGCCTTGGCTGGTCAACAGCCAGAGCAGATGGGGAATGGGTACACCTGGTGGTGAAGAACTTCTAGGTGCCATATCAAAAGCATCTGCTACATTGAGGAAGAAGGGGGCACAGATATGGAGGGAAAATTAATATAGCAGTTTTTTTCACAGTCAAGAAGCATCCTTCCACAAATACTTAAAGGGCTCAATATCCTATAATTGTTTTGTACATGGTAAGCACTCAATGAGTAATTGCTAAATGAGTAATACATGGTCTTGAAGAACCTTCTCTCTTTTTTTGGTATTTCCACAGACTTTCTTCCTCAAAATTTTCAATAGAATTAAGAAATATTAATATTATTGACACCACTGCATCTACCACCTCTACCTCCAACACATACATGAGCATCCTGCCTTCAATAGCTACTCTCTCTGCTCAAAGTCCACATCACACTCACAAGCAATTAGACAATCGCCTCACCAACATTCCCGAAGAAGAACTGGCTGGCAAAATTGCTGCTGTTTCAAATGTTCCTAATTCTGGTTCCCAGAAAAGTTCCCATTGTCCAGGAAATAGCTACTAGGTTCCTAGGATCAGGATATATACCAACTCCTTATATTCATCTTCCCTAAATCTTAGCAAAGAATTCAGTATGACTCCTCTCATTAGTTTGCTCTGGCTGTGATTTATGCTGGTTGTACAGTGATGTTTCTGGCTTGCTGGCAGGTCTCCATTTAGTATCTGCTTCAGGATACCGAATTCAAGGTTATAAAATAAAAACTTAAAAGAAGTAATTGGATAAGAATTTAACTGATCCCATTATTCCTTGCAATTATAGATTTGGAACTATCCATTTTCTCCCATGAAGGTCATAAAAGATCGTCTTATAAAAGAGTTAAGGATATGAAGTGAATGAGTAACATTTGAAGTCTGCTCCAAGGGTTTCAGGAAAACATCTTGAAATATCTTAAAGGAAAAAAAAAAGGCAGCATCATTTCAAAGCAATATTATAGCAGTTCTGATTAGTTAGACTTCGTAATACAGAAAATCAGCTTAAACAAGATACAAGTTTATTTTCTCATGTAAAATAGTTACGAGGTAGGTATTCCTGGACTTGTGTGATAGTTTCATGGGTTTATCAAGGCTCCTGTGTTTATGTTCTGCCATTCTCACCATGTGGCTTCCAATATCAAGGCCAGCCCATGATCCTAGTGTAACCAAAGAACCAAATATTACATTTTATTTAAGTAGCCACATGTGAATAGTGGCTACTGTGTTGGTCAGCACAGCTCTAGGATCTTAATGGCTTATGAAATTTTAGTATCACAATCAATTGGCAGCCTAGAATACAGCCTAGAATACAGCCTAAAAGTGCCGAGATGATCTGATGGGGATGTGTCTGTATTGTGAGCAGTGTTTACCATTGTATGGATGGGCCAGCAAAAGGCCAGCGTAGTCAAGTAGCTTGTCCTGAGGTCACACTTATTTTGAGAGCATGACCTTCAAGTATTTCAGGTATATGTGCTGGGGTGGAGGTGAGAGAAGGGGGAATATTCAGAGAAAAAATGTAATTATACAAAAGGAACCTTCTTTAAAGCATTTGACAAGTTGCAATTTTGCATGAAAGCTCTATTAGTTTTATGCAATCAAGGGTTATAATGTTTGGAGTGCTTAGTCTTTGCTCTTAAATGGTAATAACAAACCATTTTTGGCTAATTCGTCTAACAAATTCTTTTAGATATCTCATGCTTAGCCTAGAATCATGTAATGTGGATCCGGAAGGGAGGTTAGATTTTACTGTAGAGGTAGACTCATTTTATGGATTAACAACAACAAAAAGGAAGGCCAGCCTGGTTAAGTGGCTTTCTAAAGACCCCAAAGCTATCATCTTGTTTTCCTAGAGCTTCTGTAACTTAGTGTCATAAACTAGGTGGCTTAAAACAACAGAATTCATTGTCTCACTGTTATGGAGGCTATAACTCTGAATCAAAGTGTCATAAACTCCCTGGTTCTCTGAAGTCTATAGTATTCTGACAGTGATTCATCTGTAGTCCCCAGCTTTCTTTGGCTTGTGGAATAATTCAATCTCTGCCTCTATCACATGGCTGTTACCCTAACCCAGTTTGACCTCATCTTCAAATAACATCTTCTAATAACCTCTTCAAAGATCCTATTTCCAAATATAATCACTTTCAGGAGACCAGGCTTATGACTTGAATATATCCTTTTGGGGAACAAAATTCAGTCCATAGCAACTAATATCTAGAAAAGCTGAAAATCACGTTGGATCTTCTGATTCCATACTTATTGCAACTTATATAAATCCATTTCTTTAAACGATTTTATAATTGACTTATTTTTCTCAGTAATTTAGGCAGCTCTTCCTTAGGCAATCCTTGATTCAAATAGGTAAGGCTTTAACCCAATCATAACTTTAATTCCTTTTGTAAAAATATATTTTATTAGAGAAGATGTGAACTTACAGAACAATCATGCACATGTGTGGAATTCACATACAACACCCCTCCACTAACACACTACATTGTTGTGGAACATTTGTTACAAATTATGAGATAATATCATCAGACTTTTACCACTAACTGTGGTATATAGCATACTTTTGGCATATTTTTCCCATACCCCCTTATTATTACCATAGTACATCTTTGGCATTGATGCAAAAAAAATTACAGTATTGCTGTTGACTATAGTCCATAGGTTACAATAATTGTATTTTTCCCATGCTTCTCCACAGTCTTACCACCTTGAAATAGTGATGTACATTTGTTCTAGTTCATAGAAGGTCATTCTTGTATTTGCACTATTAACCACAATTCTCATCCAGCTCTGGGTTCACTATGTTATTCAGTTCCTGGATTACTCTCTAGCTTTCCTTCAATTGACATTTCCATCCCTAGAATACCCTTTTCAGCCACAATCTCATTTATAAACCAGCTGCCTTAGTTCTACTTTCTATAATGTGTTACCATCAACTCTATCCATTTCTACACTTTTAAAGTCAAGTTAATTAAAACTTCTACATACATTAAGCATCAGTACCCCTTCTCAGCCCTCCTCTTATTTCCTAATAACCTATACTCTAGGTTTTAACTCCATGCATTTATTCATCATATTTAGTTCATATTAGTGAGAATATGCAATATTTGTCCTTTTGTGTCTGGCTTATTTTACTTAGCATAATGTCTTCAAGTTTCATTCATGTATTCATATGTGTCCCAATTTCATTTCTTCTTACAGCAGCATAGTATTCCATCCTATGTATATACCACATTTTGTTTATCCATTAATCAGTTGATGGACACTTGGGTTGTTTCCATCTTTTGACAATTGTGAATAACACCACTATGAATATTGATGTGCAAATGTCTGTTCACATCACAGTTTTCAGTTCTTCTGGATATATTCCTTGTAGAGGAATTGCTGGTTTGTATGGCAATTCTCTATTTTGCTTCCTGAGGAAATGCCAAACTGTCTTCCACGAGGCTGCACCATTTTGCATTCCCACCAACAGTAAAGGAGTGTTCCTATTTCTCCTAGTAATATTGAATATTTTTTCACGTGCTTTTTGGCCATTTATATTTCCTCTTTGGAGAAATGTCTATTTAAGTCTTTTGCTCAGTTTTTTATTGGATTGCTTACTCTTTTATTGTTCAGTTGTATGATCTCTTTATGAAGAATGGAAATCAAACCCTTATCGGATATGTGATTTCCAAATATTTTCTCCCATTGAGTCGGCTACCTTTTCACCTTCTTGATGAAGTTCTTTGAAGCACAAAAGTGTTTAAGATTGAGGAGGTACCATTTATCCATGCTTTCTTTTGTTGCTCATGCGTTCGGTGTAAGGTTTAAGAATACACCACCTACCACCAAGTCTTGAAGATATTTCCCTACAGTTTCTTCTCAGAGCTTTACGGTTCCAGGCTTTATATTTAGGTCTTTGATCCATTTTGTGTTAATTTTTGTGTAACATGTGAAATAGGGGTCCTTTCTCTTTTTTTGGATATGGCTATTCAGTTCTCCCAACACGATTTGTTGAATAGACCTTTCTGCCACAGCTAGGTTGGCTTGACAGCCTTGTCAAAAATCACTTGACCATAGCCGTGAGGGTCCATTTCTGAACCATCAGTAGTAGTTTGGTTCCATTGGTCTACATGTCTATCTTGATGCCAATACCATGCTGTCTCTACCACTGTGGCTAGGTAATATGATTTAAAGTTCAGAAGTGAGAGTCCTCCAACTTTGCTCTTGCTTTTTAAGATATTTCTGGCTATTTGGGGCCCCTTACCCTTCCAAATAAATTTGATAATTGTGATTTCCATTTCTTTAAGAAATGCTGGTGCAATTTTTATCAGGATTGCATTGAATCTGTGTATCAATTTGGGTAGAATTGACAACGATATTTAGTCTTCCAGTCCATGAGCATGGAATGTTCTTCCATTTATTTAGGTCTTTTTAATTTCTTTTAGTAATGCATTGTAATTTTCTGAACACAAGTGCTTTATGTCCTTGGTTAGTTTTATTCCTAAATTTTTGATTGGCCGCCATTGTAAATGGAATTTTTTCCTCACTTTCTCCTCAGATTGTGCATTATTAGTGTATAGAAACATTACTGACTTTTGCAAATTAATCTTATATCCTGCCACTCTGCTGAAATAGTTTATCAGCTCTATCAACTTTTTTTTTTTTAAAGATTTATTTATTTATTTATCC
>JAQZBX010100588.1:0-11347 GCA_029593785.1 Cabassous unicinctus | reverse complement strand
AGAATAGCCACTACTGAAAAAAAAAAAAAGAATTAGTGAAAGGAAGACAGGCTCAAAGAAATTACCAGAAAGCAGAACAAAAAGTTAAAAAGAGGAAAAATATAAAAGAGAGGTTAAGAGACATGGAAGACAGAATAAAAAGATGCAATATTAATCTTCAAAAATATTTTTTCTTCCTCTTATTGTTAGGGTTTAATTAACCCAACAATAAATTCCAGTCCTGTACCCATGGCTTGGCATTTTCTCCCAGAAAACAGGAAGTAAATCAAATGCTTACTCTAGTAAGTACACTTGTTATAAAAATATTTTTTCCTTGGAACTTCAAAAACAAAATTTTAACAAGGCCACTTTCTAGTATCCTGTGCCTAGATGATAGAAAGTGTTTGTAACAAAGGTACTGTGCACTTTTTAATTTCACTGTAAACAAACAAACAAATAAAATACCAAGGAACCTAATTTCCTGGGGCAAGGACAGGCGAGGGAGGGCCATTTCTGAGGAAGTCACTTTGGAAGTTGCTGGTGACACACATGCGCCCTCCCCCCTTCATGGTAGGTCAACTAACTGCACCAACTCCTCAAAATGACAGTCTAGATGGTGTTTGTCCAGGTGAATTAGAGAAGGGAGTTGGTGAAGTCTTGGGTCATTTCCTTATTGACTCATGGCCTTAGGCAGCAGCCCAACCCAAGTAGCCACCCTGTGGCCTCAGGCCTGGGTCACAGATGTCAGGGCCATTGGGCCAAAGTACCACTACTGAAAAAGCAACTCGGGGACTTTAGCAGGATCTTGCACATGCATAAATGTAGGTTGAGGGAATAAATGAGCATCATGAATCAGACTCTAGGAAACACAACAGAAGGGGTCAAGATGGTTCCCTGGGGTGGACCTGGGAGAGGACTGGGTAGAAAAGTTCAGCTTTGAACTGGGTAGAAAAGTTCAGCTGAGTTCAGCTGTGGCACAGCTGTGGGAACGGCACCCAGCGAGTGGGGTTCATGCAAACACTTCCTACACATGGCCCTCTCAAACCATGGATCAACGTTACGGATTCTCATTCTCTCTCATTTGTCTTTCTTAGACTCCAACTTTGTCTCTGGCATATGTTTCTCCAAGCCTTTTGAATACACTTAGGGGTTTTTGCCACTAAGAACTCAAAATAATGCAGTCCATATGTGTATATTTCTGTGGAAAGTGGTAGGATTACCTTTATTTGATCAGTAAAATTACCTTCTCGCTCCAGGAAATCATTATATTTAATAAACCCTAAGTGCTAAGATGAAGTTGCCGAGGAAGGGATGGAGTGATTCTTTCTTTGACTTGGGGAGCTAACCATGTAACAGAGGAATAAGTCACGCCCTCATGAAACAGACCAAAACTACGATGTCTTTGACATTCATGTGATTTTACACATCTGTACTTGTCGAAGGAAAACATTTTTCATGACATTTTTTTCAGAATGTTTGAAATAAATGCTTGAGTGATTTTCAAAAAATGAAAAAGGTGACACTGGCCACCAGAGTAGAGTGGATTAGCACTGGGCAGAAACTGGGGGCAGGAGGCCCAAACGGGATGATATTGCCAATGTCTGGGGCAGGGAGCAGAGCGGAAGGAGGAGCTGGCCCCACAAACCCTTTAGACACCCCCAGGAGGATGGGGGGCAGGGGATATTGCAGAGGGCTGAGTGACTCAGGAGGAACCATGGCAGGAGTGAAGGTGGCTCCTTGGGTTTGGCCTGGTAATGGGCTAGGTACAGACAGGAGAGTTCAGTGCTGCCCATGTTGGGGTTGAGATGGTTGTATGCTGGCCAGGTGGGGATGTCCAGGAAGGGATGTCCAGAAGGGCCTGGACCAGACACCCACTGCGGGGGTCCTGGGCACAGAGCAGGTATTTGAGCATAGACAGAATCACTGAGGGACGAGACATGGAAGAAGAGGAGAGCTGGAATGGGAACCTTAGGGACCCCCACATTTTGAGGAGTGGGGGAGAGATGGAAGCCTGTGCAGAGGGTAAGAGGAGGAAAAGCCTCAGGTCAGAGGTGTTGAGGGAAGAGGGTTTCCAGCAGGGTGATGTGGTCAGCAGGGTCGGGAGGACAAGGACTGAGAAAAGACCCCTGAATCTGGCAGCCATGGTGGTCTTCTGAGGGATCGGTCCCAGAAAGGACACTATGTTTCTGAGTGGCCCTGGGGACCTCAAAGCCTACAGCTGCCCACTCAGCCAGTGGCAGACTTCTTTCCTGGGCACACTTCACCCCCACCTAGCCCAGGGGGCCTCTTTCTGTCTAGTCTAACTACTCCGTCCTTGGTTTGTTTCCTGAGGCTCCCACCCCTGGCCTATAGCTTCCAGCGAAAGGAGGTGTTGCTTTATGTGCAAGTCCTCTGGAATTCCTTTCCAGGATTGCGGGGTCTCCAGCTGTTCTGGAGAATAAAGTTATGCCATACTTGTCCTGGCAGGCCCATGGTCAGGAGGATTCCCATCACAGGAGTCTGGAGTGGAGGAGGGTGGAGGGAAGTCCCGTGCAGGGAGGGGTGGTGGAGTGAAGGGGGATGGAGGGGGCATAATCCAGAAGTAATGGATTGAGTAGGGGGTGAAAGAAAAGGAGGAATCAAGGCTGGTCTCTCATACTTCAATGCACTAAATGTCATCTAAAGAGGAAGGAGACTTTCGAATAAAAAGTATACCGTATGTGCGTGACATCCAAGCATGTGTTTTCTTGAAGCCTGGGAAACCTCAGGGAAGTGAACAGATGTCAGTATTCCTGAGGGGGGTGTAGAGGGTGGGCAGGGCTTCTGAATGCCTGGATGGGAGCATGAGAAGGGCAATTCTTCAAATCCAGTATCTGCAGGGACTTCCCTGAGAGATCCAGGGCCAAGTCTCTGAGCCCAGCTCTGGGGAGGGTAAGGGAAGTCTGGCCTGCTGGGACTAACTTTGGCCCTTGAGCTCCCACTTCTCCCAGCTCCTGTTCTGGTAGTGACCATGGCAATTCACCTGGCCAGACCTCAGACCTCTCACATTCTCCTGAGGAGGGAAATCCCCTTTGACCTAATGTGATGCAGCTTTCCAGAAGATGGGCATTTAAAAAATGTTTACCTTTGGGAAACGGAGTGTTTCCCCCCCCCCCAAAAGAAATGATTCTTGGATAGAAAGGACTGATTTCTGTAAATAAAAGTTTTAATAAAAATAGGGGAAGAGGGACAGAGGGAAGAAGGCTGATTCCAGTTTATGCCACACGTGGTTTCCTTACTCCCAGGCTAAGGGTCAACTCCAGGGTGTGTGCAAAGCTGCAGTCACACCCTGGGACCGAGTACTCTGAGTCACCAGGTTTAGAGGGCTTGGGGCAGGGGGGGCTGAGGGTCAGAGATGCACAGTCTCTCACCACACCAGTAGGGCCAATTAGAAAACCAAACTCAAGGACAGAAGTGATGGCCACTCAGATAAACAGATGGCCATGCATGTCCAGGAACCATGTACACAAACTCCAGTAGCACCCTCTTTCCACAGGCAGTGGCTCCAAGAGTTCCCCCTTAGAGCAGGGGTCTCCTGTGACGCTGGAGATGGGTTTTAGTGATGTGACGCTCACTTCATGGGTTTTACTGGGCCCTTGAGGAAGGCTTTTGGGGGCTGGAACTTTGGGAGTGTTCCTCTCCTTTCCCATACACTGAGCCATTACCAGCTGGTTACGCACCCAAACCTCGCCTCCCCTCCAGATGGTGAGGACAGGGGTGGTTTCCTTCACCTCTCCGTTCCCAGGGCTTGGCAGAGTGTCTGTTGTTCTAGTTGAATGAACAGACTAATGAATGAATTCTCAACTAGCTGATCAAATCCCTTCAGTACAAGCTCATTTTTCCTGAGCGGGGAGGAAAAAAGAACAACTAGTATCTCCCCAAAAACCCCTCCCACACCCAAGGCCTGGCTGGGGGATAAAGCAGTGATTGGGCTGTATTCCTTCCCACGCCTCTTAGCCTACCGGGTCTCATTCTCAGGGTTGATCTGAGCAGGGAGAGTGGCTGGGTTAGGGTCCGGTTCTGCCCGTTCAACTCTACACAAAACCACAGCTTCACAGCCTGACACAACCTGACCACAGCTGACAGCAGATGAGCTTGCCATTCAGATTGCCTCTTTGGGAACTTAATACGAAATAAGTAAAGAAACTGCCAGTTAGCACCAGATGCTGAGACTGTAGGTTCAAACTGTCCTATGTAAACTTAAGTTACAAACTAAATAAACAGAGGAAGAAGCCAGCTAGTAGCCAGACAAAAACAAAGAAGGGACTTTTAAGAGGCTAGGGATCAAGACCAGCCTTTAGAAATAGAGGACAGGTGATCTAGGTTTTGCAGGTAAGGGGGAATTACCTAGATAGATGGGAAATGGAGTATGGTGCAGCATTATGGGAAGAGAACGCATAACAGCACCAGACTGTGTGTGTGTGTTTGCGCGCGTGTGCGCATGTGTATGGGCGAGTGATTCAGTATGGCCAGTAGAGAGGAAGGTGTGTGTGAGGATGTGAGCCAGGGGCCAGATGGTGGAGGGTATTGTGTGCTGAAGGGGGAGTCTGCCCACAGTGCAGGGAACACCAAACATGCTCTGCGACTGCCTCAACTCCTGAAACCTCCACCTTGCCTGGCAACCTCCCAAATCCATGGCTCCACCAGAGGTCTTGTCATCACCAGAGCTAAGCCAACCCTGGACTCAAACCCAGACCTTACTCTAACCACAAATCGCCAACTCTTATTCTCGCTCCTTTCTCCCTTGGTCCCGCAACATCTACTTTGCAACCTACTAGAGTCAAGGCTTCCAGGCCCTCAAATGCTCTCTCTTCTATCAGACCTATTCTGGCCTACTCACCCTGCCTGGCTCAAGCCCACTGCCAGTCACCTGAACTACACTCTCACCAACACCCTAAATTCTCTTGCACTGCTGTCCTCACATTTCGGTCCAATAAAACTCCAATTGTGGATCAATCCCACTGTCAGCTTTCTCTTTTGTGGCAGACTGCCAGCTGGCCCCCAACTCTATTCTCCTCTTCCATGGTAATAGGGTTTTAGTTGGAAACATGGCTGCATAGGTAGAGCCATTTCCCAGTTTTCCTTGCAGCTAGATGCCTAAGTAATTGTCAATGGACTGGAGCAGAAGTGAAGTGTGCAACTTCTTTATCACTTGCCCAAAAGGAAATTTATTGCCCACTTCTGTTCTTACCCCCTTCCAGGAGCTGGAACATCAATGTGGTAAAGCCCCCAGCTTAAGCTGTGCAGTCGCATTAGCACAGCCCAGGGTATGGCACAACAAGTGGAAGGGACCCGATACCTGAATGATTCCAGAAGATGAACCACCCTAACCAGCCTGGGCCACCCTCTTTCCTTTGGACTGTAATGTGAGACAGAAATAAGTTTCTATCTTATTTAATCCACTCTTTCTTATGGCAGATTCTACTAGAGCCAAATTTGTGGAGAAAAATTCTATAAACACTACTTCCTTGTCACCAACCTCAGCTGAGTTCCACTTTCAGTTGTTCTTAGTCAGCCCTCTTTCAAACTTTCCTCAGTGAAAGCTTCAGAGAACTCTTAAGCTCACCAAGCTACTCAACCTCTCACTCAGCCAACAGTGCCATCCTTTTTATCATTAAAAGAGTTGAGACTGCTAAGTGGGATCTCCTACCCGGTGCTACCCACCCCTGTGATCCTTGCCCTCTCATCCCAGTGGTACAGGGTCCTACTCTATGCTCTGGTTAGACTCCTTGGATTAAAATTCCAGCTCCACTCCTTACTACCTGTGCAAGGTATCTCAACCTCCAATTCTTCAACTTGGAGATGCTAAGATGGAGATGGTAACAATACTGCTTCACAGGATTGTTGGGAAGATTAAATGAGATAATGCATGTTAAGTAATTAGCACACTGCCTGGGACATAGTAAGAACAGCCACCTGCCAGAAAAACTGCTAAAACAAATGTGACCACATCACTAACTGATGAAAACCATTTCTTGAATCTTTATCACCTACAGAACAAAGTCTAAACTTCTCAATACACTAGGCCCTTCATAACATGTCTGCAATTTACCCCTTGAATCTTCTCTTTTGCTATTCTCTGCCTTGAACACTATTCTCCAATAGTACCAAACTGACCAGACAAAAGAAAATTAAAATCAATTTTCACTTATTCAACAGATATATATTAAGTGCCCAATACTGGAGTGCCAATGAGTACTCCAATAAAATTAATTCTCCTTCCTGAAAATGAAAACACCTATCTCCTAAAAATAGCCAACATGAGAGAGACCCTATTTTCCATCTCGTGTCTAGGAAGTGACACTGAATTCAGTTTCCTTATTTATGAAATAAAAAGGTTAGGTTACTTTCCTTCCAGCTCTAAAATAAGAAGCTGTGCTAATGTGGCTATCGAAAACACACACAAACGCAAACAGAAAACCCACAACTTTATTTCTACTTTTAAATCTTACTAAATTTGGTTTAAATGCACCTGAAATGTCACAGCTTGTGGAAAGGGAGTAAGGTCCTTTTAAGAGGGACAACTGATGCAAGAATCTGACAGCGAGGCTAGCAACAGAAGGGTGCTAAACAATGGGAAGAGGTCCTGAGTGGCCTGAGAGGAAGGTGGGGGAAGGGGAAGCCCCTCAGTCATGGAGCCAGTCCTAGGTTTTCACAAGGCCTCACAGCGCCAAGTGACAGCCTCACAACTGCTTTTCCTGCCTTCCCAAAAGAGGCAAGAAGGACTCTAGGGATTATACTTAGGAGAGTAAGACAGAATCTATTTAGTTGACCAGGAATACCTGTCAGGTCAAATAATGCTGCCTCTTTATCCTTTCAGCTAAGTCACTGGGGGTGAGGCTAGCAAAGGCCAGAGGGACACTTCCTAGAAGAGATTCCAACATGAAACCTAACACAGGTTTATTAAGACATTGCACCTCCTGGTGAGGAGATTACAGTCAAGTTAAACCCAACCTGGCCTGATCAAAGTTAGGGTTAGAGGATCCTTATTTAGAACTTTAATTTTGGTGCCTGTCTGGAGCCAGGACCCATGACCATTTGCATCTTGAGTCTGCCAGACCCTCCAGGACAGTATCTTGTTCTCTAAGTCATGCAGACGACTTCTAATGTGTTATTTAGATGTATATTCTTCTAAGGTATTATTTAGATGTATGTTAAGTAATATAGTAAGATGGGGGACCAGAAAGTGTCACTTTAAAATTTATCAAACCTTTTGTGAATGCATAATATTGTCTAAATAAAGGCATATTAAATAGTCTAATAGATTAATCTGAAATATTACATGAATAAAAGCTTGTTTAAACTCTTTTAGTAAGTTTTATGGAGACATATAACCAACCTCTGGCTCTATGTCCCAAGGCCTACTTAGTTGGACTGTGAAGCCAAAGCAAAGGCACCTGGTGGTAGATACATCAGACCAAATACGAAGGAGAATATAAATATTCCTTGCAAGTCCAAATCTATAAAGTGGTGGCAGAAGTGCAGACTGGTGGCAAATAGTAGTGCCAGAGGGCAAAATAATAGCAATCACAAAGGAATAGTAGGGTTTTCTGGATAAAGATTGAGAGGCAAAAAGGTTAGGAAGTAATCCCTACAAGTCTTTCTCCTCAATAATGGCAGTATCCACCAACCTAAAAGCAAGCTAAGTGGGCACTCCTTATGTTGACTAATACTTTTCACAATCACTGCATTTCCTCTCATATCTGACAGAACTTCTGAAGCACTAAATATAATACTGAAGGAGGCCAGATAACAGTCCAACACCCCATTTCTGCACAGCTGCCTACCAACAGCCATCCCCATCCTTTATCATGGAAGTCCAACTTTGGTGTGAGAATATGCTTGACTAAAAATTTCCTCAAATTTCCTATAAAATGAAATATTATTTGGCAATAGATACATGCAAAAACATGGGTGAACATGAAAAACATTATGCTAAGTGAAAGAAATCAGATGTAAAAGACCACGTTGTGTGATTCCAGTTACATGAATTTTCCAGAATAGGAAAATCTATAGAGGCAGAAAGTAGATTTACTGGGGAGGATGTGGGAAATGGGGAATGACTGCTAAATGGCATGGAGTTTCTTCCTGGGATGATGAAAATACCCTAAAATTGTGATGGTGGTTGCACAGTTCTGTGAACATACTAAAAAAAATTGAATTGTACACTTAAATGCATATGTAAATTATCTCTATAAAAAATATAAATCCATTAAAAATTTTTTAAAAAACACCCCCAAAACCAAAATTTCCTGGGATGCCTAACCTGTTTTACAGTCCTAGCCAATTGAGATGTTGGAAATGTATACTGTGGGAATGTTTTTATTTAAAAAATTTTTATTAGAGAAGTTGTAGGTTTACAGAATAAAACATGCATAAAATACAGGGTTCCCCACATACTATCCTAATTTTAACAACTTACATTGGTATGGTGGTATATTTGTTACAACTGATGAACACACATTTTTATAATTGTACTATTAACTACAGTCCATAGTTTAACTTAGGGCTCACTGTTTGTGCACTGCAGTTACTTGGATGTTTTAAAATTTTTATTCTATTTCCATATATACAATCTAACATTTCCCCCTTTAACCACATTCAGATATATATATTTCAGTGCTGTTAATTAAATTCACAATGTTGTGCTACCATTACCACCATCCATTACCAAAATATTTCCATTGTTCCAAATAGGAACTCTGTAAATTTTAAGCATTAACTTCCTATTCTCTATCCCTCCCCTCAATCTGCTGGTAACCTGTATTCTATATTCTGACTCTATGAGTTTGCTTATTCTAATTATTTCCTATCAGTGAGATTATACAGTAATTGTCCTTTTGTGTCTATGTTATTTCCCTCATGTCTTCAAGGTTCATCTATGTTGTCACATGCATCAGAACTTCATTCAGACTGAATAATATTTCATTTTATGTATATACCACATAGGTTTATCCATTCATTGGTTGACTGACACTTGGATTGCTTCCACCTTTTGGAAACTGTGAATAATGCTGCTATGAATATTGATGTGCAAATATCTGTTCGAGTCCCTGCTCTCAATGCTTCCAGATATATACTTAGTTGCAGGATTGCTGGGTCCTATGGTAATTCTATATTTAGCTTCCTGAGGAAATGCCAAACTGTTTTTCAAGTGGCTGCACCATTTTACACTCCCACCAGCAATGAAATGAGTATTCCTATTTCTGCAAAATGATATTTCATTGTGGTTATGATTTGCATTTCCCTAATGGCTAGGGATATTAAACATCTTTTCATGTGCTTTGTAGCCATTTGTACATACTCTTTTGAGAAACATCTATTCAAGTCATTTGCCCATTTTAAAATTACCTTGTCTTTTTAAGGTTGAGATGTAGATTCTTTATACATTCTGGATATTAAACCTTTATTGGATATGTGGTTTCCAAATATTTTCTCCCACTGAGTAGGTGGTCTTTTCACTTTCGTACTTTGATGCACAAAGTACTTTGATGCACAAGAGTTTTTTTTAATTTTGAGGAAATCCCAATTCATCTATTTTTTCTTTTATTTTTTCGTGCTTTGGGTATAAAGTCTAAGAAACCATTGCTTAACACAAGATCCTGAAGATACTTCCTTATGTTGTCTTTTAGGAGTTTTATAGTCCTGATTCTTATATTTAGGTCTTTGATCCATTTTGAGTTTTTTAAATATGGTGTGAAGAAGAGGTCATCTTTCTTTTGCATATGGCCATCCAGTTGTCCTAGCACCTTGAGAGAACTTGGCAGACTTGCCAAAAATCAAAGCTGTGAGGGGCTATTTCTGAACTCTCAGTTAGATTCCATTGGTCAATATCTCTCTCCTTGTGCCAATACCATGCTGGTTTGACCACTGTAGCTTTGTAATAAGCATTAAAGTCAGGAAGTGAGTCCTCCACACGTTTTTCTTTTTCAAGATATTTTTGGCTGTTCGGGGCCCCTTACCCATTCAAATACATTTGATAATTGTCTTTCCCATTTCTACAAAGTAGGCTATTGGAATTTGATTGGATTGTGTTGAATCTGTATATCATTTTGGGTAGAACTGAGATTTTAATGATATTTAGTCTTTCAATCCATCAATCTGGAGTTCCATTTATTTAGGTCTTTAATTTTTTTTTAGCAATGTTTTAAGTCCTTTTTACATCCTTGGTTACATTTATTCCTAGATATTTAATTCCTTTAGTAGTTATTGTAAACAGAATTTTTTTTCTTGATTTCCTTCTCAGATTGCTCATTACTAGTGTATAGAAACACTACAGATTTTTGTGTATTGCTCTTGTACCCCACCACTTTGCTGAATTTATTAGGTCTAGATTTGTTGTAGGTTTTTTGGGGACTTTCTATATATAGGATCATGTCATCTGCAAATAGTGAAAGATTTACTTCTTCCATTCCAATTTGGATGTATTTTATTTCTTTTTCGTGCCTAACTGCTCTGGCTAGAACATCCAGCACAATGTTGAATAACAGTGGTGACAGTGGGCATCTTGTCTTGTTCCAGATCTTAGAGGGAAAGCTTTCAGTCTTTCACCATTGAACATGATGTTACTTGTAGGCTTTTCATATATGCCCTTTATTGTGTTGAGGAAGTTTCCTTCTATTCCTATTTTTCTAAGTATTTTTATTAAGAAAGGATGCTGGATTTTGCCAAACCCCTTTTCTAAGTCAATTGAGATGATCACATAGCTTTTTCCCTTTCATTTTGTTAATGTAGTGTATTACATTAACTGATTTTCTTATGCTGAACCACTTTGCATATCTAGGATAAAACTCACTTGATCATGGTGTATAATATTTTTAATGTGCTGTTGGATTCGATTTGCAAGTATTTTGTTGAGTTTTTTGCATCTATATACATAAGAGAAATTGGTCTGTAATTTTCTCTTCTTGCAGTACCTTTATCTGGCTTTGGTATGAGGGTGTTGTGGCTTTCTTAGAATGAATTAAGTAGTGTCCCTCGGCCTTCAATTTTTTGGAACAGTTTGAGCAGGATTGGTATTAATTCTTCTTGGAATGATTGGTCGAATTCACCTGTGCAGCCATCTGGTTCTGGGCTTTTTTTTGTTGGGAGGTTTTTGTTGACTGATTCAATCTCTTTACTTGTAAATGGGCTGTTGAGGTCTTCTATTTCTTCTAGAGTTAGTGTGGTTGTGTGTTTCTAGGAGTCTGTCCACTTCATCTAGGTTGTGCAATTTGTTGCATAGTTGTTCATAGTATTCTCTTATGATCCTCTTTATTTCTGTGGGTCAGTATCCCCTCTCATTTCTGATTTTGTTTGCATCTTCTCTCAGTTTTCCTTTATCAGTCTAGCTAATGGTTTACCAGTTTTA
>JAQZBX010100587.1:0-11341 GCA_029593785.1 Cabassous unicinctus | reverse complement strand
GAAGGAAGGAAAAGAGAAGCAGGGAGGGAGCAAGGAATGGAGGTAGGAAGGTAGGAAAGATAGGCAGTCTCTGAAATGGCCCCAAATGATCACCACCTCCTGGTATTTACACCCTTGTGTGATCTCCTCCTCTTGAGTGTAGACTGGACTTATTGACTCACTTTTAATTATTGAATACAGCAGAAGTGATGGAATGCCACTTCTGAGATTAGTTTATTAAAAAACTTTGATTTCTACCTTGGACTTTCTCACTCACTCCCTTGAAGATCACTTGCTGTGAAGGATGTCAGCTGCCATGTCATGAGACAGCCCCGTGGAGAGGCCCACGGGGCAAGGAACCACAGCCTGCCAAGAGAGTGAGCTGGGGAATGCCTCCCCCTCACCAGGCATGCCGGCAGATGCGACCACAGCCCTGGCCAACGGCTTGATGGCAACCACTTGAGAGAGCCTGAGCCAGAGTCACCCAGCTAAGCCACATCCATATCCCTGATCCACAGAAGCTGCGACATAATAAATTTATTATTTTAAGCTATTAAGTTATAGGGTAATTTGTTATGTAGCACTAGATAACTAATTTGGAAGAAAGGAAGGAAGGGAGGGAGGGAAGAGGAATAGCTATATCAGCCATGGTCCAACTAGGAAACAGAAACTACCCTGAGTATTTTGGTTTCTCAGGAGATGAAAGAGCTGAGCAGCCACTTTGAGATGGTGAGGCAACCCAGAAGTGAGTGGCAGCAGGAAGCCACTACCACCCCTAAGCTGGAGAGTCAAAAGGAGGAGCTGGTGCTACCAGAATCTAGAAGCCAGATTTCCTTGTAGGAGCTGGAACCACGAGACTTGTCCAGCCATGGAGGAGCTGCCATAGACGTTGTCCAAGATAGGGACGAAGGTCTCTCCCTCCCTGCCTCCAACCACTTTGCGTTGGTTACTTCCATTGATGAAATCCAGCCAGAAATCAGCTGATTCCAGAGTGTGGGAAACCCAGCCTGCAGGCCTCAGCATCCTGCAACCAAGAACAGAGCAGGGGAAGGGCAAGGAAGGGATCTGAGGGCTCAGAGACCAGGCCTGGTGTAACAGCTCACCATCTAACAAGAAGGAAAAAACAATCTCAGTCCTCAGCAGATGCCACAGGAAGGGGTTGTTACTAACTCTGAGAACAAGGGTCATAAACTATCTACATGAAAGGTCAAATTATGATGCAACAAAAGTAACACAACCAGACAATAACATGAAAGATGTCATGACATCTGCCAAATGAATGGTCAGAGAGGGGAGAGAATGCCATGGCCTGGAAACGACTGGATGTGGGAACCAAAGAGAAGGGAGATCAGAATGAAACCAAGGTTCCGGGGGCCTGAGGGAAGAGGTTGGTGACAGAACCGGACATGAGAAGGGAGCAGAGGAGGGGGAGACTGGCAGGAGAGGGGAGGTCCAGATATGGTACCATCTGTGGAGACACATAGATGTTTAACTGGCCAAACAAACTTCACAGCCAAAAGAGAAATGAAATCTGAGGAAAGGCAGTAGAATCCTCGCTGGGGAGGGGCGCAGTGAATGACCCATGGTCTTACAGAGGGCCCTTGTCTAAGCCAGAAGCCAGGCTGCAGGGCATTTAATGATGAGGTACAGTCACACTGTGAAGTTTGACATTGAGTAGAAAGACAAAGCCAGCTAGCAGGGCGGCAGGTTTCAACAAAGGTTCTTGTCTGAAAACAGAGCAAAGGGAAAGAAAAGACTAACACGGAGGACCAAGAACCCGCACAATAAATTGCCTGCTAGCCTTGGCGCAAGGCTGCAAACTACTTCTGGGAGGAATTTGCACCTCATTTTTTTTTGGCATTCGCAGGGCTTTGAGCAGTGCCTGACACATAGTAGGTGTTCAATGCATAGATTTTGGAGAATGAACAACCTGAAGTAAAAGCGCAGTAAATCGAGAGTTGAAGAGCCATGTGGAATCCACGAACGCTGCCCTGAAGTGATGTGGCAGCGTGGTGGCTGGCTGGAAAACCCCAGCAGCAGCCAGACCAGTGTGGGCAGCTGCAGTCAGAAAATGAGATGGTTCTTTTTGAGCAAATATGCAGAGTCATAAATAGCACAGGCCTATGCAAATTGCCGCAGCTGCACGTTAAAGGCTTGGAATGTGTTCTCGATACTGAACACACTTTGGTATGTGAAGAACCCCAATTCTTCTCAGCCAGCTCAAGGGGGGATGCCCACTAACGAGGACTCCGCCAGAGCCAGGGACCATCAGCGCACTAATGAAGGCTTTTGGAAGGCTGCTCTGGAAGGGTTTGTCCTTTAGAGCCTTGCGCTTCAAATATTAGCTATCTATGAAAGTGTCCCATCTCCCGGGCTGGTTTCAGAAAGGCATTAAGAAATAACCGCTATATAGAAATTGTTGGGTAATGTACAGTATCTTTAATTTAGGAATTTTTAATATGCTCCTCCAGAATTGAATCATGTCCCCCACAAAGACATGTTCAGGTCCCAGCCCCTGGTCCTGTGGGTATGAACCCATTTGTAAATAGCACCTTTGAAGATGTTAGTAGTTAAGGTGTGGTCAAGCTGAATGAGGGCGGGCCTTAAGCCAATGCATCTGAAGTCATAAGCAATGGAAACTGGACGAGGACAAGAAGCCACGGGAGCGGCCAGACGCTGACGGCAACAGAACCTGGGAGAGTATGAAGACGCCATCATGTGCATTGCCATGTGACAGAAAAGCCAAGGCACCCCAAAGATTGCCGGCCAGCCAGAAGATATTGACCTTCCAGCCTCCGAACCCATGAGCCAATCAATTCCTGTTGTTCAGCCGATCCACTATATGGGATTTATTTTAGCAGCTGGGAAACTAAAGCGCCCCTCTCTGTGTAAGTGCACCAAACCTTCTCCTTTAGAGGGGTGCTTTTATGGAGAGGACAGCAACATATGGTCCTTTTCTGGTTTGTATTGGCTCCTTAAAGTCCTTCACCAGGGTCAGGACTAGGGTGAGTCCCTTAACAAAATCAATAAGAAGGCAATACTACTTTTAAATGTTTTGAGAAAAAGAACCACATGACACATTTTTTTCCTATTTCTACTATGTTCCCTTTCTTATAGCCAAGAACCTAGCCCAGTGCCTGCTTGACACGGACTTTCAAATATTTGTTGAATGAAATGACCCCATCAGAGAAGTTATGACAATTTTCTAAATTATATGTTGAAATAGATTGAAACTAGTATACTTAGTTACTAACAACAACAACTGCTATAACGTATTGAATGCAGACTCAGTTTCAAGAACTACACTAAGCCACAAAACTGTCTCCAGTTTTGTGGTAACCAACACTTATTTATGCACGCTCCCAAAACGTCATGAAAATAATAAAGTTATAACAAAAATGTATTAATCCACCTGCAGAAAGAGGCTCCAAGGAAGACAACAATAGACAGGAAATGGAGGCTGGAAAGCAGGGGGAGGAGAGGTAACTAACCCTGCAGAAAAGAGTGAGGCTGCCACCCGGGGCCCACAGAGGAGGACACTGATGAAACGTGACCCACCTCCGCTCCATAGAATCGCAGACACCTTGCGTTGGGAGATGCCAGATGCCAGGAGAGGAGGAGTCAGGCAGAAGGCTTGGCCCAAGCACTGGTTTAACATTCTGTGTTCAGAGGCATTGGACCTCTTCGCCACCCCACACAGCAGTTGACTGTATTTTCCCAAACAGTCTTCTAAAATAATCTGGAGATTCATATTTTGGAGAGATTGACTAGAAAGGTCCAACCCAGAGAATACCAGTCTTACAAGAGGGCAGAGGTACAGAGTAGGCACAAAGCTAAAAACAGGGATATTACATGGAAGCCTCTTTCCCCTACTCTGAACATCAGCAACTATGAATATGGATTCAAAGACAAGAGGATGGAAGGTTCTACACGGGAGACCCAAAGAGCCCCAGAGGAATGTTCTGTGATACTGATACTTGTGCTTCCCCAACAAAAGACTGGTTCCCCACCTGGTCACTCAACAGTGATTGCTGCCAATCGACAAGCCTTGCAAGCCTTGCCCATGTATACAGAGCTACCTTTGAATTTTTTTTTTAAAGATTTATTTATTTATTCCCTCCCTCCCCCCGTTGTCTGCTCTTTGTGTCCATTCGCTGTGTGTTCTTCTGCGTCTGCTTGTCTTCTCTTTAGGCGGCACTGGGAACCAATCCTGGGGCCTTCCAGAGTGGAAGAGAGGCACTCAATCTCTTGTGCCACCTCAGCTCCCTGGTCTGCTGTGTCTCTTATCGTTTCTCCTCTGTGTCTCTTTTTGTTGCATCATCTTGCTGCACCAGCTCTCCACACAGGCCAGCACTCCTGCGTGGGCCAGTTTACCTTCACCAGGGGGCCCCAGGAATCGAACCCTGGACCTAGTATATGGTGATGGGAGCCCAATCACTTGAGCCACATCCCTTTCCCCCTTTGAGTTTTTAACATCTCACTCTGAAATAAGAGAGGACAAACTATAAGCACCAAATGCTTAAAGAAAGCCTATGACCTAAAGACAGAACAAACAAAAAGGAGAGGAAAAGAATGAGTTTGCAGCCCAGGGCCCACAGAGGGGCCCCAGAGGAAATGGAAAATGAAGGGATCCAAAGAACATTTTAAAAATCTGCAGTTTATATCCTCAGAAAGAAAAAATGATAATAGAATTTTGTAAAAAGGAATTATCAGAGAATAAGAACGACCTCTTTGCAATGAAAAATATGATAAATTAAAATTTCACGGAACATTAGAAGATAAAGGCAAGAAAAACTTTTAGAAAATAAAACAAAATGTTTGAAAATAGGGAAAAAAAGAGAAGAAAATTAGAAAATCAATTTAGGAAGTCCATCTTGAATAATAGGAGTTCCAAAATAGAGATAGAGAAAAGGAGGGAAGAAATTTTATAATAATAATAATAATAATGGAAAAATTTCTGGAACTAAAGGAAACCTGTCTCCAGATGGTAAGAGTCCATTGAGAACCTAGCACGATAACTAAAAGGAGACTCACACCCAGGTTCATCATTGTGAAATTTGAGAACACTAGGACTAAAGAGAAAACCTAAATTCTCCCAGAAAGAAAACACAGGTGACATAGAAAGTCTCGGGAAAGAGAATGACATTGCAGGTGAGATAGTTTAGCAGCTAAAAGCTGGGACTCTAGAGCCAACTACATGTGTCTATAATCCAAACTATTAGTTGTGTGACTTTGGGTAAGTTCCTTAACCTCTTTGGCCTCAATTACTCTATCTCTCAACTAGAGATATCAATAACCCCCCCTTATATATAAGATGATAGATATAAAACACTTAAAATACAGCCTGGCTCACAGAAATGTTATATAAATGCTATTTTAGTAGTAGTAATAGTATTTTCAGAATTATCAACAGCAACATTGGAAGCTAGAAACCAGGGGATAATATCTTCAAAAAGTTGAGAGAACATATTTTCAAATCTAGAATTCTACACCAATTAAACTACAAATCAAGTGTGAGGGTAGACTAAAGATTTTCAGAATTTTATTGCCCATATATGCCTTTGCAGGAAGAGACAATTTGCTTAAAAAAAAACAAGGAAGGGAGTAAACCAAGAAAGTTAAAGACATGGAATCCAGATAACAGAGGATTGAATGCAAAAAAGAGAAAGAAATTCCCGAGATGATAGTAAAGGGAAGTCCCAGGATGACAGCCGTGTATCAGGCATCCAGACCAGACTAAAAAGGGAGGGAAGAGGGCTCCAAGAGACAGACCTCTTGGAAAATGGGGGGAAATGGAATCGATATGCTTGAATATATGGAGAACATTGTTGATAGGCAAGTGACAAATATAGAGAGCATTGGGCGGGGGGAGGGGAATGAGAAACACAGAAAATCAGACAGATATATATGTATTTTTTAAATAAGGTAGTTTTTCACTCTAGGAGAAACAAAGGGTGTACAGGAAAGGGGATATGGTTGTAGTCATTACTTGCTCAGCAGCAAGTAATATTTGTATCATCAAAAGAATTGTAAATGCTAACCCTTGATTTTCTTGATTTAACCAAAAATTATGATATAATAGAATTAGGGAGAAGGGGAGAGGGGAAATGAGCAGCATGCAGTGTAGAGAACTAAGTCCTTATTTACCAAGATAGGAAGTCAATAGTTAATATATAAAACTGAAAAGTAAAGAAATAGCAAGATAAACATATTATTTCAAAACATGGAGGTAGACACCTGGGGAAACAGAAGAGTTGAGGGTGATTTCCTCTGAGAAGTGAGACTGGTGGGTGGGGAAGAGTGGGGCAGCAGACCCTTAGGTTTTCATTATAAGCTTTTTGGTACTATTTGACTTTTTAAACAACATATATGTGCTACTTTTATAAAAACAACTTTTAATTTAAAAAAAGAAAGAGAATAGTGGGAAATAATTCAAAATATTAGTAGTGGTTAAATCAGGTGATTTAAATTTTATTCTGCATTCTTTTCTACATTATTCAATTTCTCTATAATGCATATGTATTACTTTTATCATTTAAATTTTGTTTTGTTTTGTTTTTCAAATTAAACCAAGGTAAAGGGAAAACAAAAGTTGTATAGTATAATGCAGGTTAAAAAAAGATTTTCCAGGGGAGCAGATGTAGCTCGAGTGGTAGCACGCCTGCTTCTCATATATGAGGTCCTGGGTTCGATCGCTCGTACCTTCTAAAAACAAAGAAACAAGCGAAAAAACCAGCTCTCATTGGGGAGCAGATGGAGCTCAGTGGTTGAGCGCCTGCCTCCTATATATGAGGTCCTGGATTCAATCCTCGGTACCTCCTAAAAAATAAAAGATTTTCCAAAAAAGGTAAAGTCATGACTCTCATACAAATATAAAATAACACATCAAAGATTTTATTTAACTCATTAATTGAATGAGAAACCAGTAAGATATTTCAAACAAGTCAAAGGAGAAGTCAAATAATTACAAATGTATATGCAGTAAGGAAATGTTAAAATGAATTTGCAAAAACGGGTCTATCCATAAAGTAATAATCAATTGCACTCTGCAGACAAACTAACTAATTTGCTTTTCTGTGGACAAGAATTATTTGCATTGTCATCAGTTTTCTAAGGAGTTGTAAAGTAAGCTTCCTAGAGGACAAACAGCAGGGCAGAGTCCTATAAAATCAGTAATTCCCAGAGACTCCAGCATCCCATTGAAAGGATCTCCAGTGATCTCTTCTGCCCATTCCAAAGTCTTAAATTTTTCCTTATAAGTACTTAAGGAAAATTAGTTTATGGAATCCTGCATCATAAAGTCCCCATACAATTATTAAACAGTGGGATGCATGTTTGGTTTGCGTTCCTAGAAGCCAAAGCAAAAAAGAAAACTGGCTATAAGTTTATTAGGGTGCCCAGTGGGGCTTCAAATATTTTGAACCTGAAGAAGCTTCACTTCATTTTAAACTGCTGACAAATTTTTGTAAATTTTTGTAAATTTGGTAAAAAGGTAAAAAAAGAGATCAATTTGCCTCTGTAGCCAGCTTCCTTTGTTTGGGGAAAATTACCAGAATGACCACTTTATTTATAGAAATGTAAAGCAATACCCACCCATTGTTTTCAGAGAACCCTCTGAGGTCGCCATTAACTTAAATGCAGTTTGGTTTAGCAGTTGTGTTTACAGGGAAATTGGGTGTATTTTAAGCAATACCATTCCTTGGAGAGTTTCTTCATGATGTTCATGTTTGCTTGTTTTCTAATTCCTTTAAGTGTGGGTTTAGACGAAACCATTTCTGAAAATTAGTATTTGGGAGGAGGTATCTGTTTCTTTTTGCACAAGTATTTTCTCCCAATGACAAAAGTGGACTTGGCCAGTTGGCTATTAAAATCCGACCTTCCCAACTGTGAAAAGAGACTAAATTTGACTGGACTAAACTATGAGGACTACACACACAGTGTTTCTTAAAATAACCCAGATTTTGTCGATTATTGGGGTTTCCTTTTTCAAGGCAGGGAAGTCAATACCATATACCAAAACTGCAGATTTCCCTGTTCCTATTGTTGATCATGATGAGTCATGAAGGGAGCCAGCCTAGGACAGTCTCGATAAGCAGAAAGGGGCCGAAGATGATCTAGGCTCCCCTTCCCAGAACATACCTCAGGAATTGTGGCTTTTTTTATATATATAAAATATCTATGAATAGAGGACTGGTTAAAAAAAAATTATATCTAAGCAGTGGAATACTACACAGACATTAGAATGTGAAATGTGTATATAAATTGACATAGAAAGTTATATATGATTAAGTGGGAAAAAAATAAATTTAGAACACTATCTACATAAGTGTATGTCATTGTGTTCACATTCTTTCAACACAAATATTCATCAAGCACCGTGATGTGCAAGGAACATAATAGCAAACCAAACAAACAAAACCCCTACTGTCATAGAATTTATCTTATAGCAGAGAAACACAAACAATAAATCAATAAATATATCAGGGGGTGATAAGTGCTACCAAGAGAAATAAAGCAAGTAAGGGAATAGACAAATGTTACAGGTGCTGGGTTAGACAGATAATCAGAAGGCTTTTCTGATAATGTGACATTTGTCTTGAGACCTGAAGACGAATATGTACATGGCTGTATCAGTTACGATTGTGTTTGGCACTACATTAAAACAAAACAAAACAAAACTGCAGTGACTTAAATACGAATGGGCTATTTTTCCCACATGACAAAGAGGGTGGTGCAGGCAGTACCAAGCTGGGGTAACTGCTCAAGGAACTAGCTCCTTCTATATTCCCAGGATGCCACCTTCTGCGATGGCCACAAGATGACCCTCCAGGATTCACATCCCAGCTCCAGGCCAGCCTGAGAGGGAAGGACAAAGCATAAAAGACAGACTGTCTCTCTCTCTTTTTTTTTTAACCAGGAAGACCATAGCATTTCAAGAAGGCCCTCCCTAAGTATTCTTCTGCTTACATTTCATTGGCCAAGACTATGTCATGTGACCACTCGGAGCAGCCATGGCGCCTGAGTGATTTGGCTCTTTAGTTGCGAATGTTGCTGCTCTGAATGCAGTCATGGGTATATGGACCAGGTACCCCACAGTGTCTGCTGCATGAGTGCATCAAGGACAGAAAGACTGCACACTAAACAGATAACAAGCCTTGCCATTCGGGATGGTATTCCATGCGGTCCATTGCTTTCTCCTTTAGGCTTTTCTGTATCATTTGCAGCTGGTTAGAAATCCACGGCCCCACCCCAACCCACCGAATCAGAAACTCTCTGAGGAGTTATCTACAGGTTTACTATTCTACCACTTTCTAAAAATCAGCTAAAAGAAAAAGAAAAGATATTTGCATTTTGAGGGAAATTGCTGTACCAGTCAAAGATCGCATTCAAGCTAACGTTTTTCACAGTAGGGCTACAAATACAACCTAATTAGTCAATGTGTCAATTCTTTCTTCCTTCTTTGTATAATTAACATTCAGGCCTTTAGCAGTGTTTTTCAAAGCTGGCATTCAGAAAAAGTACAAAAGAAAAAAATCAACCCTGAACTTTGATCAATTTCTCTACATCTTTTTTGCATCTCATCTTCCAAATTTACAAAGGCTCAATTAACTTTACCGTAATTTTTTCCAAGAAAAGTCCTGGTCTTAACAATATCTTGGGGAAAAGACATTTTTTTTTAGAAGGTACTGGGAATTGAACCCGGGACCTCGTGCATGCGAAGCAGGTACTCAACCACTGAGCTACATCTACTCCCCAGTGATGGTTTTTAACTCACCGTCTTAGTTTGCCAGGGCTGCTATGACAAGTACTCCACACTGGTTTACTTATCAACAGGAATTTATTGGCTTGTGGTTTTGGAAGCTGGAAGTCCAATGCCAAGGTCTCCCCAGGCCATGCCTTCTTCCAATCTGGAGTGTTGTGGTTCTGACTTGCCACAATCCTTGGGGATCCCTGACTTGCATTTCTGCCTCCATCACAGGGTATCCGCTCCATTCTTTGGCTACTCTGGCTTCTACTTACTAACTGCATCCAAATTTCCTCTCTTTCTAAGGCTTCCAGTCATACAGATTAAGGCCCTTCCTAATTCAGTTTTGGCCTCCTCTAAATAGGATCTTCGAAGATTCCATTCTCAAATGAGTCCACACCTTAACTAATAATGGCATCGTCAAAGGTCCTATTTACAAATGGCTTCACACCCACAGGAATGTGGATTAAGACTTGAACCTGTCTTTTGTGGGGTACATAATTCCATCCCCCACACTCACCACAGGACATAAATTTCATAGGATCCAGAATATTATCTTTCAAATCTCCTAAAGTACAGAAAGGGAAAAAGAATATGGGGTGGAGGTGTGGGGAGAGAAGCAGGCTGCAGGAGGGCAGGCCCAGGTAGGGGAAAGAGAAGCAGGTCTCAAATGGGAAGGCTTGGGACTGCACCAATTTGGGCCATTAAAGAAAATGGCAGCTGCAACCTGGAAAGGCAAACCCCAGAGCTGTCTATAACCAAGGCCCAGATACTCTCAAATAAAAGAGACTCTCCTCCCTTTCAGCTCATCTTCTCTCCTTCCTTTCTCTTCTGAATGTAGAAGTAGAAAAGAAGGGTGATTCCATTTGATGAGGGATAAAAACAACAGTAAGATTAATTTTAGTCATTGCCAAGTACCTAATGATAAACCTATGTCTTTTTTAGCATCAAGAGTCAGTTTTATAGTGTTGCACAAACACCACAATAATTTCATTTTCTTCTTTAAAAAAAAAATGACCTAGCTGAGTCTTAATTTTCAGGTGATGTACGAGTGATAATGGAAACCTTGTAGTGCCTCAAATAACATCTCACGTTGGCTTTTCAGGAGCATGCTTTGGTAATAAAATGTCCTCAGTCACTATTCAGAGAAAAAAAAATTTCCTTGCAAAAGTTTTAGATCTTTAAATAGATCCTGAATTATATATCATCGTAACCATAGTATATAGGAGTTAACAAACACATTACTAAAATTTTATCAATCGAAAATGTCACCTATAGAAATTATCAGTGAGAAAAGACTAGTTTCACACAGAATTTTAATGGAAAAGTGAGCATTTCTCAAGGAAACTTGCAATTGAGTCCTTTTCATTATGTGATTTCATACCAAAAACAAACTAAAAACTAGGATCTGAGTCAAAGCGTAGATTTCTAGGGAAGATGCCCAGGCACTGGGCGAAGTCGTCCAACATGGGCGTGCTTGGATGCTCTTCATGCCACTTGTCTTCTGGGTATCCATGGATCGTCTGTCACCAGTGGGGGCACTACCATATATACATGAGCATGATCTCAAATACAGAGTGCTTCCAAAAAATTCTATTGTCACCAACATCCTTGGGG